>JABSSZ010000327.1:0-91231 GCA_013755755.1 Fusarium sp. NRRL 25184
ATTGAATACATCATAGGCCAGAAAGTGGCGTTGGAAGACCTAAGCGATGGCTTAGAGCGAGGTCACGGCCTATTGAGGCAGCAGGAGGCCTTCATCAACAACATCGCATCGGGCAACCTATCAATGTTTGTTGGCGAGAGCTTGCTGATTGCCCACTCAGATAAACTTATGTACAATCGCAATGGAAGTCATCTTGAGAATGTTATCCTGAGTTGACAGACTCGCTTGCATCGGGCATCTTGCCTTGTGTATGTTTTGTGAGCTTTGAGCTGGAACCTTGACAGAAGAGCAGCAGGTCTTTATTTATACCCCTTTGGAGATAGTCATCAGGCCATTTAGCGTTTCAGCCAAAAGTAAGAAATTAGGCACCAGTGAGGGGAAAGAGCATGATACCCATATGTGTTGACATGTGTTCTTTACCTTTGTGTTAGGGTTGAAGCCTCTTTAAACCTTACTACAGAAGTACGCGATCCAGTCGGTCGAATGGACGGTGCAAATGCTACGAGTGCGCGGTTCAGCAATGAATTGACGACACGATATTTAAAGATCTCCTAGTATCATGGGAATCGAGGGCTATTGCGTGGTGAAGGAGGGGAAGCGAGGGGGGCAAAAAGGCAAATTGAGAAAAGAAGGCTGCGATGAACTTTTGGCGTTCGGGGAAAAGCTAAGTTCTCTGTGGTGATATGAGCTCTCAGCCACAAGTCTCGACTGCAAATAACACATCTGGCTCACAAATTAGACATTATGCCACAATGCCTAACCAATCAATACAGCATACAGCTGATATCAAGAAAACCTAAAAGATCACTCATTTGACCGCCCTGACAGGGAAAGGCTATGAATGCTGGCGGGGGCGCTTGGAGGGATCAGCCCTGTGGCGAGGTGGACGGAAGTGCATGACTTGGCAATTGTGAGGCGAGGAAGAAACGCCGATCGAGTTGGCCCATACCATGATCCTGTCGTGGTATTCCTTGAGCGGCTTGCAGTTGTCTTCGTAATCGTCGGCGTAGACGAATGGATAGATATTTACCTTGGAGTTGGTGTAGTCGGAGACGGCACCAACAATGAGCATGGAGAAGAAAAGCAAGAGGATGGGAGACAAGGCACTGCGTTGAGGAATCCCCATGCTGACCTAAAAGCTGGATGAGGTGAAGCGTGGGGGCCTTACGTCGGTGCTGCGATAAGTAAGAAACGGCCAGATGAAACTGAGCATTTATTCTGGCACGCCAGTCTTTCAAACATTCTTCATAGGCTTGAACTGCTTAACTATGTTATACACGCCCGTGATATTTAGTCCTATCAAAGTAGGCAGTCTCCGGATCTTGCAGCTCCAGGCATTATAGATATTAGAGCGCCTTGGTAGTGCACTTCCCAGGAGTGCCAAACTGACGTCAAGGAGGAGGCTATGTTCAACAGCAAGCTGTTTAAGACGGTAAGTGAACATCTTCTCGAGAAGCTTTGCCATGCAAGGAAGCAGAGCGACCCGTCGCCAGCTCTTGGGCTGCTCGTAGTCATCCTTACCTTTCTTTCGCAGCATGACGGTGCCCACCTGTTTGAAGGCAGCGGGACGATGTCCGAGCTTGAGACAGGCGGCAAACCGGTGGTGAAGGTAGGGCAGAAGCTCCTCCTGGGCCATCTTCATACCTTCGTAGGCTAACAGGACTGGCTCTGTGGCCCTAACACTCGGTGGGCCTTCGATCAAACTCAGGACTTCGTACTTGTCCAAATCCTGCGAGATGACGAAAGCAACTCTTTCAGAGGCGTCGGGTTGCCGGTCGGGGGGACCTGCTGTTCGTCGCTGGTCCCGTCTGGCCATATGGCCTAAGTGAAGCAGCAAGCCATGCGATCAGGTGTACAATGGGTAACGCTATCTGCCTTCATCTGGCGGATGGGCATAAGCGCCTTCTTGTTCCAGCTCACGCCCTTTTTGGCCTAAAAGTAGAGTCTCCGGCGCTTCGCAATGTCTTGGGACAGCTTGCGACAGAGCGCCCTTTGAAATGACGCTTTGCGCAGAGCGCTTGACCTTGTAATGCTGCAGGCCCTCCGTGGTAAATTCTTCATATATCCTAATTTAGGGACAGACATTGGGTTAATCGATCAAATTTGGCTGTTATAGGTTTTGATTAGAGGTGTACTTATCTCGAGCTATTTTAACAGTGACGTCTGCCGTTGCGCAGCTTGTGATCTTGCATTCATGCAGCTCAATCACAGAACCCAGAAACCTCTCTACCTCCAACTAGGCAAGTTACAGTTTATTTTAAGTAACTACACTATCAACGCTAGTTCCATAGAACGAAAAGCATGCTGTCTCCTTTATCTATGGCATCAATACTGGAATGTGCGGACGTCCAGCAGCGGTGTGACTAACAATAGAAACATCAGGCTTTTAGACACTTGTTCAGTTCTGAATGGGCATTATTAAATGATCAGTAATAGCATACTCGATCCCCCTCGATAACAGTTGAGATAACATTCCGACGTTTAATCTCCATGTCGATCTTTGCCAAATCCCGTGCCGTTCCGACCAGGGAGTAAAACAGCCACCCCCGCGTTCGTTGAGCCAACGGCAGCCCCCGACCATGGTGTTGGTAACTCATGGCAATAGATCCGTAGGACCGGTCACTGGTAATTGGCTGGATCAGCGTGAAAAGAACGAATCAACAGGGTTGTTTCACGTCACACAAGATCACACCCATGTTTCTACCCCAGCGCCCCCGAGATTCATCGGTCACTTTCCTAGACATTATGCTATTATGGATGCCACAAGAATCTTGTGATTCCAGGGCTTTTGCTCCTGATCTGGTCTCTACTCCGTGCCGTGCCTTAATTCGCGATTTATCTGCCCTCGTGACCATTCCCAGGGGGGAGCGCCTCTCTAATCTGCGGCCTGCCAGAGGCTCACCAGCCGATGAAAACTAACCAAATATGGTACGGTCCAGCGTAAGACAGAGCCAAGCCGCGCCTCAAACGTCGGATCTTGCTTACGCCGATCTGCAAACATGTAATCCATGCCCTGTTCTTCCCCACGATGTGAACTTAACCCTCTGATGAGAGTGCGGGGCGCGAGATCATTACGATGCCACCGCGTTGCTGCTGACTGCTATTTATACGAGCTTGACGCTCTGTTGAACAGACACCAGGCACACTCAAATTCGAGCTTATTTAGATTTGACCTTGACGGGCAAACGACACTTTAAACCTTGGTCATTGATAAAGAACACATGCTCCCCAATTCCAGCATGATGAAACGAAAGAGAGATGACGAGTCCCCAAACGACTATGCTTTCAGCCAATCACCTTCCAAACTTCCAGTCTTTCTGGGTTACCCAACTATGCCCATATCCAACGTGAGATCTAAGAACATGGCTGATTTGTCAGAATATCGCTCTTTTCTCATTGTAAGTCCACTATCTAGACCCAAATCCGCTTCCAGTTATTGACTGTATCTTGTAACCAGAGCCCTGACACTACTCACTCTGCTGAGAGTTCATCCAGTACAACAAAGCTAGAAAGGGAGAAAGGAAAAGAATTGCCAGACATGAGAAGTCTAGACCAATACCGCTTGTCCCAGGCCGGGTGGTATAAACACGGAATGAAGCTACTTCCAGAGTTTGATGCACTGTTGTCCGCCTCTCGCAGTGTCCTCGCAACGATCGATAAGATGGAAAAACCTGCAAAAGTTATAGATGTCGTTATGGATTACGGGGATTCAAGGCAGTTCGCAGTATCCTGCTGGAGCTCAGAGCAATCTGTGAAGACCTTATGCAGGTCCACCAACAGAAATTAAATGAAATGGGTGAAACGGTGGCTAAATAATATAAGAAATGCTGTTTGTTCCAGAATCTTCTCTTCGTCCCAAAGAAATCACATTTGGCTTTGATTCTGTTGCGAAAATGCCTTTATTAGTCTACGACTGACTTGTCACAATCTCAGAAAGACCCGAGAAACGGGTCCCTGGGTCTTCGCAAGGTATGCTAAGAACAGAAGAAAAGTAAATACCCACTTCCAAATACAGTCCTCCAATAGCAATTACAGACCAACGTTTCGCCCTCTGAACCTAGATGTACATCGATCTCAGATTTAGGCTAAGATCGGAGATCCGTCCGCTTGTTTGTAGATGTTACGTAAATTAGGCAGGGGTTATGCTTATCTGGGGACGCTTGAACCAAAGCGGCCTCGCCTCCTATCTTGACCTCCACGGCGTTGAACGAAAATGGAGAGTCTCGCTTCCCTCCACGGTTACACTGCCAAACCATATACTATAGGACTATAGCCAAGCACCTATCTTGACTTTCCATACCATCGCGCATGCGATATGTTTTGCAGACCTATACTTCTTTCTAAATCCCGCCAGTGATAAAATCCCCACAAGATGGTAGCCTGAAGGTCTGTTTTGAGCCCAAGGCACGGTTTTACGCGATATAACACATCATCAACCTAACTCAGAGTTACTGTTGGCCATTGCTTGAAAACCCTTTGCACTATCATCTTAATAAAGCGGCCAACTTTGTAAAGTCAGGCTCGCCTAGGCCAGTTGCAGCATCCCACCCAGCGAGAGCCTCCCAGCCTGTTTCAAAAAAGTTACCATCAGCACAGCCCATCGTGTTACTACCATCTTTGACATCACGAAAGACCGTGCTCGCCTTTGCAGAGTATAGCAAAGGGTTAAGGAATCCCAATGCAGGTTTCTTCTCCCTCAGGCGCATGTCGTTGACAAGCACAATCATGGCTGCAAACACGGGTGCAGACGCGCTCGTGCCATCGTGACTCAAAGGTTGGCCTCCAGTCAGCGTCAGATAATTATCGCCCAGAAGGCTGACGTCTGGCTGTGCACGGCCGCTGACGTTGTAAAAGCCCTTGTGCTTGCCTTTCAAGGCTTTGATATAACCGGACACAGCTTTGTTTTGCCAAGAAGCACGTTTGAAGACATTTGACATACCCCCAGAGCTATAAGAAGCCACGCCGCCATAGTCTGCCGTGGCGCCTACAGAGGTCATCCAAGGGCAGCTCGATGGGAATGTTGGTACAAAGAGCCTCTTCTTACCAGACACTCCAAGGCAGGTATTGTCGCCACCTATTCCCGCCGCTCCTCCATCCCCAGAAGATCCAATGATAGAAATCCCGCGAGCAGCAGCTTTTGCAAAAAGATCGCAAATATGTGTCGCATACGCAACCGGCACATTCTTCTCGTCGTCGTTGTATGATATAGATATAACTTTGGGAGGATCTTTTAAATCGAGTATATACTCGAAGAATTCGGCATATGGCTCGTTGTCGTCAGGTGAGATGGGCCCATTCGGGGCTTGACCGATCTTGGGCGCATGACCACCTACGGAGTAGAAGGTAACGGGGAGCGGACCGGTGAAGGCCATTGAGTAGTCCAGGTCAAGTTCAGCCTCGACCGTGAGCGAGCCTCCGTCTGCCGGAGGTTTGAGGGTACCCTTGTTGACAGAAACGACGTTGACTGGAGGAATGGCTTTCTGATTCCGTTTATCATATTTGGCCAGGAAGGCTTTTACGTCTGTTATGTTGGGAAAGTTATTCAGAAAGCCAGATATAGCAATTGTACTACCCGACTTGCCGTCAGGTGGATTGTAATGAATATTGTATTTCGTGCGCAGCTGAGGTGGACACACGCTGTTCGAACAATTACTGGGTCCAGTGGGCACACGCTGTCTTTTTTGAATTATTTTGGGTTCAGACTCTAATCGGAAGAAGTGTACCGTGGGATATATGTAATTGATCGCGTCCTTCTGCGTGCTTGGAATGCTGTACTCGGTGGTCCGAATCACAGTCCGGCCGGTAGCCTTGTGTCGAAACCGGTAAAACGTGGTGTTCAGAACCCAGTTCCAGTCAGCGATAGCTGTTGTGACATCAACGTGATGGGGACTTGTCGTGTAGTTGGATAAACCCACGTCTTGAAGCCAGCCCGTCACTCTTCTGGAAAGAAGATCCTTGTTGGGCAAAATCGCTCGCAACTCATGTGCTCCCAAATAATGGCCGTACTGATTAGAAGCGGGGTCAGACACCTTTTGAGCCACTTCGAGATAGGGCTTTTCCAGCTCTGCGAGATGAATTCTTAAAGACAGTAGCTCATTTGGAGGTGCCGCTTTCAGCTGTACATAGTCGCTGGGAGGATGCTGAATGGACTCGTGACTGTGAGCATTGCAAAATGGAGAGAGAAGCAGCGAGCAAATAAAGTAACAGCGCCACATCTTGGGCAATATAGAGCTATCAGTATACGAAGAGCTCTAACAACTACGAGGACATGGCCTCTAGTTATTATAAAAGCTCGAAGGTCCGGGGCACCTAAATGGCAGGACGGGATGTTTTACACTAAGAAGGAACTGATCTATCAGAAAATGCCGAGCCATATCGGCACAACGTGCTCTTCGTATAGACAACCCGTGTAGACATCCTTGGTCTAGAATATCACCGATTCCTGGGTGGCGAAAGATAGACTCGTTCAAAAGGTTCCTGCTCAGTAGCGCGGATGATATCATGACCAATAGTAGCTTTGGGAATTTATATCCCATATCACGCTGATCTTACTGCCTGATAACGGAGAAGCGTTCGATCGGGCCGGACAAGGATAATACGAGTACTTCCTGATGCTAAACCCTATTCGTTTTGGGAAGACTGTGTACGGGAATCTATTAACGGCCTAGTTGATGTCTTAAAAGCTTTAGCGCAATTTTAGCATATCTGCATTCTAAGAGATTTCAAATACGAGAGCTCCACAACCTTGACGAAATTGAAACACATTCCTGTTGCGCACAGGCTTCGGCACTCGGCATCTGTTACAGGGGCTCTACTAACTGACCGTATAGTGTATCTCGCGACACGGTCTATTTTTATCATTGATGCCTATCCATTGCAGAGACTTTTCAATATTTAAATTCTACAAGAACCGGATGCTTTGTGCCTTGCAGTCTAGCCTGTTCAAATTATACCTAACGCACAAGCTTCACGACTTGCTAGCCGCAATGTTACTCACAATCAGTCTCCTCTCAATTGCTTCGTTGCAGGGGGCAGTCGCTGTTGCTGCACCTTCACAGCCGCAACCTCCCATCATTCCCATTTCATACAGCTACGGCGGCTATCCACGGTGAGTTATCCTTGTCTCCCTTGAGCCCCGGAGCCGCGCAGAAACTGATACTTGCATCTTAGTGTACAAGCCGATATCAAATGGGGTACACCAGGACAGTCTCCTGTGCCTACGATCTTTGACACCGGCTCCCCCAGCTTCTGGGTTTTTGGTCCCAACTCGACCATCAATGATGGCTCCAATGCGCATTACGTACAGGGCCCTTGTAATAAGACTGTCAAAACTTTCTACAATTGGCCCAAGTCAAGTTCGCATTCTAAAGGAGGCCCTACCAAGCCTAAAGGGGGATCTTTGGGCTATAGCTATGGCGGCAATGGCAAGCTTATATCAGCACCCGTTGTCATCAACGACACATTCGGCTTCTCCAATTCACTGTTTCCGAAGTTGACCAATAACCAAGTGGCATTGGCGGATTATGCGCAGATTGCTCAACTCGACGATAAATGCAAGATCCCTGAAAGTGATTTTGATCACAGCATCCTTGGTTTGGCACCACTTCCACAGAGCTACGCTGGACCGTCTTTCCGTGATAATCTGCGTCGTACTGGGAAAACTCGCTCCTCTTCTTTCACCATGTGGTTTGATCAACAACCCAAGCTTATCAAGTCCTCATACTTGGGCGCAGCTGTGTTCGGTGCTGCACCTTCAACGAAGAAGTATACCGGCGAGCTCGTACGTATCAAGCAGGATTATCCGGATTATCCCTATGTGGGATACTATTCAGCACTGCCGGAGCTGACTGCTACATCGATTCGCAAGCCGGGAAAGCCCGTCAAGATCGGTCTATCGGACTCTTCGGTTAAGCGGTGTCTGCTTGATTCCGGTACGGGCGAGGATCGTGTGCCCTTCAGCGCAAAGGAGATATTAAAGGCAACAGGGCTTTTTCAGATGCAATATCCGTATGTGCTTGCATGGAACGGGACTTGCGAGTCCATCCCACATACTGCCACGCTCAACTTTACCTTTGCCGGAGCTACTAAGAGCAAGAGTGTCACAATCGCTGTTCCTATTCGCAGTTACGCCCGTGGTGAATTCGACGAAGTATCTGGCTACGACGCTTCCAAGTTTTGTGCTTTGAGCCTCTCGGCTGACGAGTATGGGGATTGTACCTTCGGTGCTCCCTTCTTCACAGCTGCTTACGCCGTCTTCCACGATGACTTGAAGCAAGTTGCGCTTGCGCAAGGTGGTAGTTCCACTGGAACAGCTAATGGTGCAGCTGGGATTGGTCAGCTCACTCCTATCCTCCCGGGATCGAACATTCCGAATTCAGTTTAGTTAAATAGCTTTCCATTTTATAATAATAATTTTATTTAGCATATCCATCATTATAGTGTATTTAATATCCTAGAACATGCCTATAAGAGCCTGACCTTTTTATATCAGGGTTGCTATTAACACAGGTCTCAAGACCAAGCTTTGGTCCGACCACGATCCGTTGCCCAATGACTAGATACCAGACTGTTTAGGCTGTGCCTTCAAGTTGCCCAGTGATGCCGTGTTTCCAAGCAGGACCAGTGATGTTAAGAGCTGTCGGCGCAAATGCAGACATCTGAAGTCGAAAACATTAATATTGTACGATAAGCAGGGCGTTTGCACGAATGCTACTGTGTCTGCGCATGGACTTGATCGCATCCCAGAAGAAACGTGTTCTTTCCGATGGGCCCAGAAGCCTTGCGGTGGATATTCGTATTCTCTTCGCTCAGCGCTTTTCAGCGTGTATGACGCGAGCGACCCTGAGAAGCCTGCGCCTGTCGCAACTACACCACAAGATGCCGTATGACCAGCCGACACCCAACCTGCCAAGACAGTCGCTTAGATATCCGGGTATTCAGTTAGAGAGGCCATAGAACGATTTAAAACGGAAGCTCAGCTCCAGTCGGTGATCCTTGAGGAGGCAGTTCGGAAGGTTTTGCGCGGATGGCTCGCGTGATGATAAAGCTAGCTAGTCCGAGGGAAGGACATGAAGACGATCAACGAGAGTTTAAGTACAATGATAATCTGCTAAGAGATTGAATAATTATAGATCTGTGTTTAGGGAGTGTGAAGCTAGTATTGGGAACTCGCAGTTGCAGTTAGGACAACATATACCATATATTTAGTTCACTCCACTGCCGAAGCCAGTTTTGGTGATAACCCTTATATACACTTAGACAGTAAATAAACCTAAGTTTTGCTTCACCACTATGTGGTTTGCGAGGAAGGAAAAAAAATACTAAATGACAATTTAAAACGGCAAAAGAATGGTTCCGCCCGGGATCGAACCGGGGACCTTCTCGGTGTGAGCGAGATGCCATAACCAACTAGACCACGCAACCTTGTTATGATTAGTCATTAAGAGAACTGGACAGTACTGCGGGACAAGATCGTGCACGACTCTTGAGCAATTGACTTTCACAATAGCTATGGATGTACCGTGGATATAACAGGAGAACTGCAAGTTGGAAACGCTAAGCAAAATGTCTCAAAACACAGAAGATTCACCTGTTATAAATTCAATTTGTATTGGAGCAGCAACTGTCTGTCGGTAAGTAGCCAATCACAGACCGCTGGGCCGGTGAATGGCTGAGGTGAAATGTTAATCTCCAGGGTAAGACAACAGGTTGAGCAAAAGGTTTGACTTTATTAGCAAGTAAAACAAATAAAAAAAATTAATAATTTACTAGCCGTTAATACTATACTATATATTCCTCTATATAATGGTTCCTCCTCTATTAGTTGAGTATTTACTTCAACTAGAGAATTCGTTCTGGCTTTAGACGCTGGCTTCATTCAATACCGTCGGGGATTATTGGTGATGTCTTGCCAAAACTCCTCCCTGCTCCCAGCTTACACCCCCTTACTCAAGTCTGTACTTCTCCGTTTCACGTTAGTTCGCGGCGGATTTACATTTCTTATCCTTGCCCCTAATTTGGATTTATCAGCTTTAGCATCAATAACGAGAACCAACACATTATTCAGCTTATATACATACTTCTAGAGCCAAAATCGCGTATCCAATCTTTGCAAGAGAGCTTACAACTCCTCATCAGCCTCAGGTTTAGACCTGATAAAGTCAGGCTTGGTGATAACATCATTATCCGCATCCTTGATTCTATCCCAGAACTTGGCAGCGTTCTTGGGATCATCCGCAAACAGCGTATCAATGACCTGCTTCTTGGGCGTCTCTCCCATCCACTTGAACAGCGAAATATCTCTAAACTCATCAGACCTAAAGATCTCCAGCATCTCGATAGGCTCATCTCCAATGTTCTCAACAAAGTGCCCCATGTTCTTGGGAACAATACCAACATCACCGGGGACGTAGTCAAAGGTTCGTGCGTTACCCTCAGAAGCAAAGATGGTCACGCGGGCACGTCCTTTGATGAAGAATGACCACTCATCTGCAGAGGGATGCCAGTGCATCTCGCGAATGGCACCGGGCTCGATGATAGCGTGGGCGGCAGCCACGGTCTTGGAGATGGGGAAGTTCTTGGAGTCGGTGATGCGGACTTGTCCTCCGCTTGTCTTGAGGGGTTCTTGGTCGAGCATGCGGTGGGTGAAGTTGTACTTGGACTTCTTGGCCTTCTTGCCCTTGGGGGTTTCATCTTTGATGGGGCCGGGCGTGCGGCCTTTGAAGATGTACTTCTCGCTCTCCGGAAGACGAGCAAAGACCTCAGGGTCCAAGTCAAAGTTCTTGGCGATCACAGACTTTGGCGTATGAGCTGTTCATATTAGTGATGTGAATCTCAACATTAAGGCGAAAACATACCGAGCCAGTCTGTGAGAACAAAGGTCGATTCCTCAGAAAAGTGCCCATTGTCAAAGATGAGCAGGAATTCGGTGCCGTTTGGGCTCAGACCCTGCAGGGAGTGAGGAACTCCACTGGGGAAGTACTGCAGGTTGTTAGATAACGATCAGGGAGGAACCCGCTGACTTACCCATAAATCTCCCTTCTTCAAGTCATCAATGAAGTTCCCGCCTTCGTAATCAAGAGCCGTGACTCGGACTTCTCCGTCCAGCACGTAAGCCCACTCAGCCTCCTGGTGCCAGTGAAGTTCACGATAAACGCCTTCACCAAGACGCATATTCACGCCCGCAAGCTCAACACTGGTTGGAAGCTCGCGAATGGTGGTCTGACGGGTCCAGCCGCCCTCCTGTGCTCAAATTAGTCAAGATCTCTGCACATCACATCATCTGCACGAACCTCAATGCGAATATGCGAGTCCGCAAAACTCCAGCGCATGTTGGCCAGATTTCCATGATCTGTGCTAGGTGGTCTAACGAGATCAGGATTCTGACGCGAGCGCGCCTCATTCCACGGTCCCAAAACAGAAGCTCCGAGACCGTTGCGCCAGGGCAGAGGATCAAGCTCGTCGCCGACAGAGTCGACGGGCTTATCAATTGGGTCTCTATGGCCAGGCGTGAACGGCACTTTCTTGCCGCCCGTCACACCGCGATAGTTGGGTGGTAGTCCCAGACCTTTGAGGAGCCTCTGGCGAGGACTGTCCTCTACAGGGACGCACGCGCAGATGTCCAAAAGGGCTGCGAGATAGGCAAGGTGAGGGAGATGCATGTTTGCGGGGCTGTCACAGACAGGTTTAATTGACTTGTTGAACAGGGAGTGCTAATTTGGGCAAGATGAATATTTGGTTGACATTGATGAACGATGGATGGGGACACCAATTGCTCAATCGTCAGTCACGTTAAGTAGGCTTCTCAAAGTTGAGGGTAAACAATGCCAAGATACAGCGCCAAACGAAGTTCATGACGCCGAGAAAGCGATCACCGGCGAATCACCGAGTTACGTCTCGTTTGGTATGGACGCCCGTCTGGGGTAACAGTGCATGATGGCGATGACTGCCGTTTGCCAACGCGGGGATCGGTTATTCGGCACATAGTCCCCTCCAAGTCAAACAAGTAACCAACCCTGCCTACGTGGTATTGCATTCTCAATATGTGTGGATGCGGCGTAAACCTAAGTGATTCAACGAGCTCTCAGGGCGTTGCGAGCGCGTACAGGCCCCAGCGTAGCCTATTACGGTGTGATCAGCTCGAGCCGTATACTCAACATGGTAAAAAAGAGGGGAAATAAGATGGTGTGTAAAGATGACGCCGTGATAGCGTGCAATAATGATAGAAGAAGAACCCGGGATGTGGGGTAGTTGTAAGCCGGAGATAAAACTAGACCCGGGATTTGCGAGATTTCCCCGCTTACGCCAAGAATAGTCGATCGGGAACGAACCAAGGTCTCTAGCTTATCTTTAAGGTCGGAGCTAAGCTTGGCTTTGTTTGAAACCTTGTCTTTGGGTCTTAGCTCGGTGAAGACGCGGAGTCTGGGGGAGCCAGGCCTTTCTCATTTCCTGGTTGCTTGGCTGGTGCTTCGACTCTAATCGTAGTACACAGGCCGGCGACATTTTTTTATTTATGCCCCTCTTCTAACCGACGTTACAAAGAAACGCACATCTCGAACCACTTTCACATCATCCAACACACAAAGCAGCAGCGGTCTTACTCAAATGTCTCAACCATACGGCGCAATCACCAACGGTGAGAGCAGAGCTGAAAACGGCATCTCCGCACAGAGCGATGAGACCCAGGCTCTCCTCGCTCCAAAGCCAGGATCTAGATCTTGGTTGCGGAACAGATTAAGTTCTGATGTCCGCCGAGATTGGGCTGATGTTATGCTTTTGGCGTGCTACATCATAACAGGCATTCTCGACAGTGCTTCCATATCGACATGGGGTGCCTTTGTATCGATGCAAACCGGTAAATCCTTCCCATCATTTAAATCTGATCTGATCTGACATGTGTAGGCAATACTGTTTATCTTGGTCTGGGGCCCACGGCTGGGACTAATCGTTGGAAAAAGTCTGGATCCTCGATTCTGGCTTTTTGTATCGGTTCATTCTTTTTTAGTCGTCTGCACAGGGTATTTACACCTACGCCTAGACGAAAATGGGTATTTTGCTTGTCTTTCAGCATTCAGACGGTTTTCATCGTCGCAGCCGCGTGTATCGTTACGTGGGGACCTAAAGGTGCAGGTCCAGATGATACACCCTGGTATGTCATTGTACCAATCGCTCTCGTGGCGTTTCAGAGCTGCGGACAAGCTGTTGCGAGTCGTGCGCTCAAGTTCAACGCTTTGACTAGTGTTGTTCTCACGAGCATCTACTGCGACTTGTTCTCCGACGCGGAACTTTTTGAGAGCATTTTTGTCAATGCGGAAAGAAACAGGCGTGTTGCGGCACCGGTCCTGCTCCTCATCGGCGCTATAATTGGAGGACTCATTGCGAAGAGCGAGCTGGGGACTTCTGGAGCGCTGTGGATAGCCGCTGTGCTCAAGATCATGGTTATGTTTGGTTGGGCGGCGTGGCCTGCAGAAGAGGGGTCTTGAACGAGTTATCGATCCTGCTTGTCTGATTCGACAATCGCTGTTGACAGGGTCCTATCTTTAGAGTCTAGACCTTTTGGTATTACACCAGAGCATTTTAGGAAGCTCTGAAATTACAAAGCTGCTGCACGGTATACGCTACGTTATGACTCGTAATATGTACGCCTCTTTCTCGCTATCCTAGTCATGCAGGCTTTCATCCCATATCAAAGTCCAGCCCCTAGAACCCGTTTCAAGCGAAGTTGTATCAATGTGACTTCCACCACTGATCTTCATACCCGGAAGTATTAGGTGTCGATCTTGGTGCCCCCATCAGCTTGTGGTCAGCGGGCATGTTTGTCCACCCATGCACGCAACCCTCCCATTCCCGGCTGAGTGACTCCGACAGAAGCCCAAGGTCAGCTTACTGGCTGCTAATACCGCAGTGTAAGCAACTTATGTGATACCTCACGTTGAACTTAAATTGAACTGATTTGTTCTCGGATTCAATGGATATCTGTCGGTGTTCGGTATCGAGGCACATCGTTCTGTCGATGATTTCTGCATGGGGACATACGCCCGTAAGACCAAGTGTCGCATTTATATATGTGCCCAATCCGCGATGCAGTGGTGATGAGGGGAGGGTGTACGGCGAATGGTCGCCGGTAGAGGGGTTGATGTGATACCTCTGGATGTTGATGTCTGTCTGTGTAACTTACGCATGACGACTAGGTGATCCTGAGGATAGAGCTGTCTCGATTAGGTAGCTTCAAATAGATGAACTTATTTTTAGTGCATGGCTATATTAATCCGCAAAACGTCAACTCTGGACTCGAATTTCCAGACTCAAAAACCCATCTTCACTAAATATTCTGCACTCTTGATCATACCAGCATGAAACTGCTCGATAAAGCCAAATCAGACGTCCGGAATGATGTCACTTGGAATCGGGCAGCTCGACTAGGAGTCAAAGGAGCTAAGGCTTTGCCATCCGGAACTGTTCAGTACCTCAGCGACAAAGTTCCCATTGTAGGCTGGTTGCCCAAGTATAATCCACGATGGATAGTCAATGATCTCATTGCTGGACTTACCCTTGGTCTCATGTTGATTCCTCAGGGTCTTTCATATGCTAAGATTGCAGACATCCCCGTTGAGTATGGGTTGATGTCAAGTTGGCTTCCAGCTGTCATCTACGCTTTCATGGGGTCTACCAAGGGTAAGCTGTCCACTATCACTTTCAGCTCCAAGTCTGTATTTAACGATTCCTAGATGTCTCAACCGGTCCAACTTCACTTATTGGCCTCCTAACCTCCGAGAACGTGCACGCCCTCCAAGATCGATGGACGCCATCTGAGATCGCCTCCGCAACAGCCTTCATGATGGGAGTTTACGGCCTCATCCTTGGGTTTCTCAAACTCGGTTTCCTCCTCGAATTTATATCTCTCCCTGTTCTCAGCGGTTTCATCACTGCAATCGCAATCACTATCATCCTCAACCAGATGGACTCACTTCTCGGTGAAGAAAACGTCCGCGATGGTGCAGCAAAGCAGATCCACGATATTTTCAACGAACTTCCCAACGCCAATGGCTGGGCATGTCTCATTGGCTTCACTGGAATCCTGTTCCTCACCATTCTTGAAAAGTCTGGCAAGAGATGGAGCAAAGACAACAAAGTCATCTGGCTGCTCTCTACAACAAGAGCATTCTTGACTTTGGCGCTCTTCACTGGTGTCAGTTACGCTGTTAACAAGAACCGAGACCCGGATAATTTCCTCTTCGACGTTGTCAAGGTTCAGTCCAAGGGTCAACAGGCCCCTTCCATGCCCAAGGCTGACCTCATCCCTGAGGTCGCTGCCCGCAGTATTGCCGTCTTCATTGGCTCTGCCGTTGAACACTTGGCTATTGCACGAGCATTCGCCGTCAAGAACCACTACACCTCAGATCAGAGCCAAGAGCTCTGCTACCTCGGCATCACCAACTTCTTCAACAGTTTCTTTCATGCTATGGGTGTTGGTGGCGCCATGTCTCGAACAGCTGTCAACTCATCATGTAACGTCAAGTCCCCCCTCTCTGGAGTTGTGACCATGGCTGTTGTATTGGTTTGTGTCTACGAACTTGTTGGTACACTCTACTGGATTCCCAAGGCGACTTTAGCAGCCATCATCATCACTGCTGTCTGGGGTCTGATCTCACCTCCTTCGACCTTCTATCGCTACTGGAAGACCTCCTTGGCAGACTTTGTCGCTTCCATGCTTGCACTCTGGGTCACCCTATTCCACTCAAGCGAGGTCGGCATTGGATGCGCTGTTGGCTTCAACATCGTCTACATCCTCCTTCGCCAGGTCTTTACCAGGCTTTCATCGACTGGAGCCGACGTTGAGTTAAGCCCCAGACCAAACTGGCCTGGAAGCAACCACCTCTCATCAACTCATATTCCAGAAGACACCAGGATCTTTACCTTTAACGAGTCTCTTATCTTCCCCAACGCCTTTTCAAACACATCCAAGGTGCTCGATGAGATTCAAACATTCCATGCAGCCTTCTACAACGGTAGCCATGGACCCGAGACAGAGCGCAACTGGTCTGTTGTCGGAGAGAAGAGAGTCGCCCGTCTTCGCAAACAAGCCAACATCAGTGATCCGTCATCACTTCCGGGCATCGGTCTCGTCGTCTTGGACTTCTCCCGCGTCAATATGCTCGACACAACTGCTGTTACATACCTCAAGAACCTGGTCAAAAACATCAAAAGTTATGGTGGAGAAGAGACTGAGGTCAGGTTCGCTAACATGAACGCTGTTTGCCGGGAGCGCGTTAGCCGTGCGAATTGGCGCATCATTGAGGTTGGCGCTGATGATGAGTATGATGGTGATAGTGATGCTATCTACCTGTACTGGGACGCGCAGGCTGCAGTGTCAGCACCGAGGAGGAGAGGCTCGGTACTGAGTGATGGTAAGGGTCATACCATGCATGAGGAGAAGGTTGAGGCTTGAGCTTATGCATCTGTATTACGTAACGACTGGGAACTTTCATGAATCGGCGTTGGACAGTTCTTTCACCTCTCTTATTAGTATAAAACATCCTTCCGTTGCTACCTCGCTTTTTGACTCACTATACACGTGATATTGAACCTTTACAGCGCATACCTACCTAGGTCATTCGACTTAAGCACGTAGTAAGCTTTCCCCGCTCTGCAAAGTGTCGTCTTATCATGGTGTCCGGTGGCGCCATAGAGTGATGCTCAACCATAAGAGACCGCCCTGGCTGCGTTCCAAGCTAGTCAACCACATGATGTACCTAATGACAGCGATAGAATATTTCCAGAATATGATAACAAGGTCGCGGAGCCACGTGGCAAGAGGCTCTTTAGATTCAGCCTTAATAAACATTTTCCCTATCATTATAACTCATGGGTCAACGATTTATTTGGGCCTTTTCCAAGATCCGACTATTTCTACGATCACCTCTGTTATTACCGCCCTACTAAAGACTGGACGTTTTGTATTCTGCTGCCACGGCTCGTCGGCGTCTTATCTTCCAAGGATCGTACGTCCAAGTCGATCGAAATGGAGAAGTTGTATCGTTAACTTCGATACGAGTTTGGGTGGATTCATTGAGGCTATACGTGCATCGAGTAATGGTGAATACGAAAGGCCGAATGAATGGTCCGCATTGAAGCGGAGATCGGGGCTGCATGTTTATGGCGCAGGCCTTAATTTATCCTGAGTGCCGACATGTAACAGCGTGGAATTGATCGTAGCACGATGAAGAAACTGTTTTACCCGGATCATCGGCTTTGAATTCATCAATCCTCATACATGCAAACACCATGATGTTTGGGGTAATCCGCCGCCATTTCGAAGGTTTCCAGTGGCTTCTGACGTCAGAAATCCCCAAACCTTGTTGGACCCTTTGATCCGGCCATCATCATCTGACATCCTTGCGTCCCAATCATCTGATGAATACGAGAACGCTTCAATACGAACGCTCAGAACTCAATGCCCCGCTAACCAATTGAAACTCGCTCAGCCCCTCCATCAACCTTGAACACGGTTATTTTGGGAAGAATTATGCTGCATTCGGTTAGTAACACTCAGCTGATTTATCATGGCGGAAACTCTCGATTTTCCCTCTCGTGTAGGGAGCGTTGCGGACCGATCCGTTACATCCACATACCGTTTGAGAGATCAGAAAACGGAGGATGGAGGTGTTGCGGAGAAGGCTTATGGCTTTCGAACACGAAGTTTATCATCGGATGGCTCGGCCCTCGTATGAGCAGAGACAGCGAGGAATATATAAAGAGGACGAAGTGCACCTCGTTTTTATCATGGGCCACCATCTCCAACATTTAATTCATCGACCAATTATAGTCTAATACAGTAAAATCATTCATCATGCAGCTGACCAACCTCTTTTACCTCGCCGCCGCTCTGACTTCTGTCTCAGCCACCACTGGTCCGTCCACTACCTACAACCCCATCAGTCTCACCCTCTAACAATCCACAGTCTCATACGACCCCGGCTATGGCGAATCCGGTCGCTCTCTCACAGCTGTCGCATGCTCCGACGGTAAAAACGGTCTCATCACAAAGTACAAGTGGCAGACCCAAGGCCAAATCCCCAAGTTCCCTTACATCGGCGGTGCGCAAGCCGTCGCGGGCTGGAACTCTCCCAACTGCGGTACTTGCTGGAAGCTCACCTACAAGGGGAAGAGCATTAATGTTCTCGCGATTGATCATACCGCTGCGGGATTCAATATTTCGCCTGCTGCGATGAATGCGCTTACGAATAATCAGGCTGTTAAGCTTGGAAGGGTTGATGCGACTGCTACTCAGGTCGCCATTAGCAACTGTGGTCTCAAATAAGTGCCAGACTGCTATTAATGATCTGTTGGCGGTGGATTGATGATGATTGGATGTGTAATGAGTTTTGATTTAATGATAATTCTTAGTCGACTTTTACTCAAACATTCGGTTTGAACATGTATCTGGCAAATCTCAGCTATGACATCAGCGGCAGTATGGAGAACGTTTGATTTGACAACGTTGCTTTTCGCATAAACTTTACAACGTTGTGAGAACCGACTATGACGTGTTATTGAACATGGTAATTGACTTTTGGCCACACAACGGCTGCCAGCATTTATGCAGCATCATATAGTGCAAATACTTTTCAGCTTTTCAGCTGGACCTACCGATACGACGCTATTCCATCGATTTCTCAGCTACTGGGCGTTTGTGCTTTGATGTATGTTCTCCAAGTATAGGCTCTTTGCGTGTTTCATGTGCATGTCATGCATATAAACACGTCAGAAGAAAGGAAACTCGACCACATCATTTCGAGTAGTATCACAAGCCATTGAAGCGAAAAAGGATAAGGTATGATAATTCAAGTTCCATTTAATCGGATGGGCGAATTTGCTCTCATGGGTGTAATAAGGTAGTTTTGTTTTGTCATCTCAAGCATACGGTACATAAACAGGCTCGGTTGCGGTAACTCGGCGTTTCATTGGGTGAAAGACGAGAAACAATCAGCCTTGCATGTTTGAAACAGGAGGCCCCTTGACTCTTATGTAATGTTGAGTATTGGGTTGCAATGTTGAGCACCTGGTTCGAGTCTTATGGAGATTTTGAGGCCCATGAGTCCATGACGTGAGATCAATTTGACCATCGCAGTTCAGATTTTCACAGAGTCGCTCAGTCTACAGCTCCATTCAATTCCATTAATCTATGGTTTCATACTTCGAGAAATCTCACCTAATTCTCAGATCGCAACCCAGAAGCGCTGTTCCTTCACTGCAAAGCCATCTCACACCGAATATTTATGCATACGCGCTGACAACCATGATATTGCCAAGCCACATCCTGAGCTGAGATCGGTTCTTTTCATTGACCATGGGCTACATCGGACGAGATGCTGCCACGTTAGGAAGCTGACATACAGAATCATCACCTGAAACAGCCAATAACCATACCCCAATGACGTGTTGTTCATCCAACTACCGTCCATGTACTATTTAAAATATGCATACACAAGTCAGCATCCCCAACCACGGCATAAGCCACATGCCCGCGTCACACGCTGAAACACCGGAAATAACCCGGTACCCCAACCATCCACCAAATTAGAGCGAAGATGCATGTCACGACCCCAGGCTTGACATGCAGATTCGTTTTCCGATGTTACACTGCGCGCCTCCTCTGACCAGTCGAGGCGCTGCCCTGACTCTCGCATAATTGCTTGCAAGGCTGGCACTAGCGAGATGAGGATGCGTCATGCTTTTGTCATGTCATGCGCTGGCACGACTCACATCCTTCGGGGAGTGTCGGTTTGATGCCGATGATAATGGGTGTTGGTTAGACAGCAGATGAGAATGGGTTCTATAAAAGGGGAAGAAAATACTGGGAGATTTTGTGATGATCTGTTGATCTTATCTATTCTGTATTTTAGTGAAAATCAGCGGCTTTCTTTATATATACTTCATGCGCTTCAGTACGCCAATTCGCCTTTTGGGCGTTGCCCTTTTGGCTTCTCTTGCAAGTGCACAACTTGCCCCGGCACCAGATGGCTGGCCAAACTTCTGGTACAAAGGCCATGTTACCGACAAGGCTACTTTCAAATACAACCCGACTAATGAGTTCATCTTCCCGAGCATCTTCCATGCAGGAGAGTACCTAGATGACCCCCTCGGAGAATGGTACCTCTACTACGCACCACACGAAAACCCAGGCGGTATCTCGCTGGTATACTCCGATAGCCTCGAGGGGCCATGGAAAGAGTATCCCAATAATCCAGTCATCGCCAACAAATGGGACTCATATTATTCAGTCCCTCATGTCTCAAGCCCAGATGCAAGTTGGAACTCCGATGCTGGCCGAATGTTTCTCTATTTCCATGGCGACAACACGCAAACTCGATGGGCGGAATCAAGCAACGGCGTTGACTTCAGTTACGGCGGCGTAGCAGTCAACAATCAAATGAGCGGCTCCAACACCACGGAATCAAGCTACGCCCGTGTGTTTGCGCATCCCAACCCAGCGTCCAAGTACAACTACGCAATGTTCTACATGGTCAACGAAAAGGACAACAGGCGCAAAATCCGGCTTGCTGAATCTGTTGATGGTCGTAAATGGACTGTAGACTCAGATTATGTCGTCCAACCTGGCGGACCAGAAGGGACAGATGTCTCGGGTGCGAACTACTGGACGTGGAATGGGCAGGCTTATGTTATATACCACGGTTCTACGGGCAAGATTTACGCGAGGACTATTGATCAGACGTTACGAGATGTTGGGGCTGAGCCGATTTTATTGTATCAGTCGAGAGGGAAGGGACAGGATGTTGGACGGGTTGCAGCGCCGGATATTGCGAGTTCTGGGGGGAATACTTATTTGTTTTATGAGTCTGGTGATAGGCTGGGTGCGACGATTGCTTGGGCCAAAATGCAGAAGCAGTAAGCTCCGACTGCTAATTAGCAAAGTTGAGGACCTACATTTCGAGGCTCACTGATGTTGATACCAGTTTTTAATTCTATAATCAATACTGTTTATCTTCTACTACTCAGGGTGTCTCGAGTTCTTTGACCCTGTCCTTGGTGGCTATGCATGATCTGAATTCTGAATTGAAAGACTCTCAAGCTACCCTAGGCATAACTATGCATTTTTATAAGTATGCATAAAACGATCTACTGAGTTGTGCATCAGAGCTTTTCTTCTGCAGATCTTGATGGCCCACTTCTGAAGCTCCCCTGAAGCTATTCTTAGCTCCTTCAGCTCGTGGCTACGATGCATCTACATTACCGAGACAATCCACAAAGAGGGTCTTTCTAGCTCAAGCTCTTTATCTCTATCGTGATGATTTGCGTCATAATTCTCGTCCCTGATTTCAAGGCGATGACTCTTCTTTGTTATGATACGCGTCGCACGTTGGGCCGCAAATTATCCACTTCACCAGCTGTCCACGTCCAATTGGCCACACCAGCCTCGCTAAACCTCCCCAAACCAATCACACTCGCCACATCGATAAGCCGTATCCATCTTCAGTTACCGCCTTTTTCTACGGCCTCCTCCAAACCCATCCTACGTGCTTCTCTCTCTGACCCGAACGACACACTCTTTCTGGAACTAACATCATGGGCCTCGACGAATTCTTCACCAAAGCAGTCCGCGACAGAAAATTCCAAGCAGCAGCCCTCGAAGTGGCAAGCACATGCGCCTCTGCAGCGCCCGTCATCAAGATCGTCCAGGCTGCGAATAAGATCTCAAAGGTCGGGGACGTTATCCAACATGCCAACGATTTCCTTTCTAGCGCGTCGCAGACCATCAAGGGCGCCCAGAGCATCCTGCCGCAGATGCATATCATGGGTCAGTCGTTAGTCGATAGTACGAGATTGTTTCATCAGTTTAGTATCGTCGCTACGACACTGGGCATGGGCGCCAATGTCATTCAGACGTATCAGGGTGTTCAGGCTTTGAACCTCATTGCGGCCAAGCTGGGCGAGATTTCGACGAGTCTTGAGGCTCAGGCGGCGCTTACGGCTCAACGAGACTTTCCGCAGTATGTTTTCGATATGATTCGGGAACGATTAAGTCAATCGAGTGTCGATACAGAGCGCGATCATTGGTTCTTCCTCTACCATCCTGACACCGATTGGTATCCCAAATTCTTCCATCTCGTTGAGGAGAAGCCACTAAGTCCTCGATTTTGCGGATACACCAACCAGCTCGACACCGTTTTCATGTTCATGCTCGCAGCTCGAGAGCGCATCACGAGGCGAGAAATGTCAAAAGCACGACGAAAACAGTTCTGCCGACCAGTCCAGCTTCATCTCATCGTACCCGCCTACCAAACCATTCTCATTCCCGAGCCAATCCGAATCCCCGATGAGATTGGCGATTTTGTCATCGAAGGACGGATCAACAGCAACAGACCCTTCGTATGGCTCAATCTCCCGGACGAACAACAGCATTATACCTTTGATGTCGGAATGTGGAGTCCTCCTCCACCGGGAATATGGGAAAAGACTCTAGCCTGGATGGGCCTGTCGGAAAAGCCAAAGATCTCCGATACGCCGCGACTTCTCGGTGTCGGAGAGAAGATTGAATTGATTGAGGATGAGAAGAGAGAGATGACTATCCAGACTATCGAAGAAGATGGTTCTATGGAGGTTGTCAAAAGAGCTGCCACCGAGTCAACTCTCGATTTGGCGGCAGTGAATAAGCATCGATCCACACCACTGCATGAAGGTCGAAGACGTCGACGATCACGAAGAACAGAGTCTGTTGCATAAATTTGAGAGGATTCAAAGATTTACTTTGCATTTCAAGGGCGTTTTAGGCATGGCGTTAGACGGATGACACAGATACAATATCAAAGCGGAAACAACATACATGGGATTATGACTACTAGATTGTCAAATGATAGAGCTCAGCACAGTTTGCATAGCGAGCCAGTTACGAATAGAGAACCTTTAAGTACTGCCGGATGTCGAATTGCGCGGTTTTTGTTCATAGATGCACTATCCCTCTCCTCGATCTCGCATTGAGGTGTTTCAACACAGCCCCCCTGTGGCTGACTAAATCCATCTCACCTCCAGATCGATTACCATCGGATGAGTATTCGCATGCCGGAGATCACTTAACCCCGGCCATGCCTCACCGTTAAGACATTGATTTATATTTGAAGCCCTTTGTGTTCATTGTGCGGCAAATGCAGTCTGACGTCAAAAGTCCAATATTGTTGGTCTGGAAACGCCACGTCGGGTTCAGCTGACACCACAGCCTCATTGGGCAGACAGGGTTGAAAAAGATCCCCTCACTGCTCGTTGATAAAACGCGACATCGCGACACATCAAATTAGATCAAACTTTAACGAAACACATCGCTCAGCATGGCCGAGGCCGTAGGGCTTGCCGCGAGTATCATCGCCATCGTCGAACTATCCGCTGAAGTCGGGAAACTCTGCGTCCAGTACTCGACGGCGGCTGGAAATGCGAGGGCTGACATTACCCGACTCCAGAGTCGGCTCAACGACCTAAATGTGTGCCTCGAAGCCGCCCAGCGACTCCTCGACGATCCGAAAAATGCAAGCCTTGCGACATCGCGATCGCTGGTCGATTCATTGAACGCATGCAGGACAGAACTAGCAGAAGTCCAGGACAGACTCGACCCTGGGAGCGCGAGGAAGGCCATGCGTCGATTTGGTCTCCGCGCGCTTAAGTGGCCGTTCGACAGCAAGGAAATCAGTACGGTTGTATCGAATCTTGAGCACTACAAGCAGACAATCACGCTATGTCTACAAGTCGATCAAACGTGAGTCGGTAGCTCCGAATACTGATAGCTCCGCTAACCTCAATAGCAAAATTCTGCTCGACATGTCGCAGCGGGTCGAGGGTTTGTCGCTACAACAGCAGAGCGAGACGGTGATCACGCGCTCGACATCCTTTAATGTCCCCTTCAACCGAGATAACGACTTTGTAGCCCGTCCAGATATGACGGCTTGGCTCAGAGACAAGGACAGCAGCTCTACTAGTCGCATGGCCCTTGTAGGCATGGGAGGGTTTGGGTATGAATCTCGGTTGCTTGCTCGATACTTTTCGCTGACATGATATAGCAAATCACAGGTTGCTATTCAATTTGCGCGTTCGAGCCATGATGAAACTCCTCAGACCCATGTCCTCTGGGTGCATGCAAGTTCAAAGCCACGAGTCGAGGAAGCCTACCGGGCTATAGCGAAAAGGATGAAACTCCCTAAGGGTATGATCCGCAAGCCCGGTGGAATTCGCCGGGGACGGATTTCTGATACATAGGTCCTGAGAAGTACCCAAATTTGTGTCGTTTTGCACCCGGCAGAATTGCTTGCAAAAAGCTGCAAATTAGGAGGAATTCCTTAGTAACCTTGCCTATTTAGGTAACCTAAGCGGCCCTAGCTAGCTTGGTATATCTGTAAAAATGGCAGATTAAGCCTAATTAAGTATAGCTTGCCGGGCAGCAGCTAAACGGAGCCTAATTCAGTAAAACGGTTAGAATTATGCTACTTTATGCAAGAAAACGGTAAATATGACTTCCTCGGCGAATTTCACCGGGCTTACAGATCATACCCTAAGCGAGATGACCCTAGCACGAACATCCTTGCCTTAGTTCGTGACTGGCTTCAGACCGATGAATCAGGAGCTTGGTTGATGATTCTGGATAATGCGGATGATATCAATCTCTTCTGGCCCAAAGGGACCGATGAGCAATTGCTGGCGTCGTTCCTACCCAAGCGTCAGAATGACACTATCCTCGTTACTTCTCGTAGCCTCAATGTTGCTCGAAAAGCTGACAGGTAGTCAAAACAACATCTTCCAAGTGTCTACCATGGGCGAGGCTCAGGGCCTACATCTCATTGCAAACAAACTCACGGATAAATTCAAGTATGACACTGCTGTTAAACTCCTTCAGGCTCTGGATTACATCCCACTAGCAATCACACAAGCCGCAGCCTACATTAACCGGCGCTCACCTCGAGAATCAGTTGAAAGTTACCTCCAAGGATTCAGAGAAAGTGATCAGAAGAAAAGCAGGCTGCTTGAGGTAGATCTTGGCGATCTCCGCAGAGACGAGACTGTTTCAAACTCTGTGATCACCACTTGGCAAGTCACATTCGAAAGAATCAAACACGAACGGCCGTCGGCAGCCACCCTTTTGTCATTCATGAGCCTTTTTGATCACAAGGGAATCCCCGAGTTTGCACTTCACTACTACAACGGCGAGCTTGCGGACCCGAAAGACAATGCTGATGGTTTTGAAGATGATCTAGACGTGCTTCGCAGCTATTCCCTTGTCTCTGTGACGGCAGTTCGCGGTGTTTTTGAGTTACATGCCACCGTGCAGACATGTACTAGAGCTTGGATCGCGTCTTCGGACACTTTGCCAAAATTGAAGCGACTGTTCTTGATTTCGATGTGTTGCAATTTCAATGCTGAAGACTTTAAACACAGGGCTACATGCCAGATACTACTACCTCACCTGGTCCCAGTGATTAGGGAAAATCCAGAAGAGAAAGACTTGGAGTCGTGGGGAAACTTGCTCAACGATGTAGCAAGATATTTGGCCTGGTTTGGTCATTATCGAAGAGCAGAAAAGATATGCAATAAGGTCATCGACATATGCCTGCCAAGTCTTGGGGAGGAACATTATACCATGCGGATCTCCCTACGACGACTAGCTTTTACCTACAGACGACAAGGAAAGTTTAAAGAAGCGGCAAATGTACTGTTGTCGATCGTGGACATTGAAAAGAGAAACCTAGGAGAGGAACACCCGGAGACGTTTGCGTCGATGAGTAATCTGGCAATCACGTATATCCATCAGCGTCGATGTGATGAGGCCGAAGAACTTCTCATTAGGATGAGAAAAACCAGAAAGGGCACTATGAGAGACCAAGATCCAGACATGCTACAGTTGATGAGTGACCTGGTATTTCTGTATTCAAGCCAAGCCCATTACGAGAAGGTAGAAAAGATGGGCATAGAGCTGGTAGAAGCATCAAGGATAGAGACGGGCTTAGAAGACCCAGAAACACTGGTGAGGATGAACAACCTAGCTTGGCTATATTGGAAACGAGGGCGACTTGGCGAAGCCCATGAGCTCCAAAAACAAGTCCTAGCCGAAAGGGTGAAGGTGATCGGGAAAGATCACCCTCAGACAATATGCACATTAGGCCTTGGGGCTAAGATCATGATGGATATGGGACATTACGCAGAAGCTCTGTCGCTACAACAAACTTGCGTGGATGGTTACAGAGAATTACTTGGCCCTGAACACCCAAGGACAGTGTATGCAGTGCGAAAATTTGCGAAGTGGGAGGCGAGGACTGGCCTATCAGAACAGTAATTTGTATGAGGATCAATGGAGATCCAAGCGTAAAGAGCGCGAACTAGCTTAAAATCTTAGTGTCTGACTGACGTCGCAACATTTCTGCTGGTAATCAGTGAGCTCTTGGCCGACATATTTTCTATACTCATTAACCTTACAATCTGGCTGACAGATCTCATAAGTTCTCTATAGTGATATCAGCTCTCAGTCATAAGTCTCAACTGCAAATAACACATCTAGCTTATAACTTGAATGTGATACTAAAATACCGAAATAATTACTATAATATATAGCTAATATAATAGAAACTTAAAATATAACTTATTAGACTGCCCTTGTCATGGATCCTACAGGAAGCTTGAGCACAGCCTCACAGGGCTGAGTAAAATCCCCGCTTCCTCCCACGAACGTCAGGGAGGCCCCTCAAACAAGATCAGCATGTCAATCACCGGCAAGTATTGGATGTAAATACCGAACCAGCTTCAGCTCAGAGGTTCTCTGCAGAATGATCATCTCCTCAAAAAATAACCAATCTCCTGGGCTTTCGGGTACAGATATGCAATGATCAGTCCCCTGTAAGGCTGGCTCGCTCGCCGCTACTCTAACGCTTATGCGGATTAGTAGGATCGTCAACGAACAAGCAATCTAATCCCTCCAAGCAAAAGGACCAGCTATGAGCCTTGGTAATGGCTAGCTGACTTTGCAATAACGAAGTGGATGCCTTGAAATGTGAAGTGTCACGTTTCAGAGCTATTCCTTCGAGACAAGTCCTCGCTTACGTTGATTAATTCTGCAGGGATCTTTATCTTAAAAAGTTCCCTCGCGACGTCTCATCCACTTTCTGTGCTAACTCTCACTTTAAAGCCTGGAACATTGATATCATGTCGTTCTTGAACAAGTTCAAGAAGGAATTTGAAGCGCTAAATTTGAGTGAGCGCATTGGTCAGCCACAAGAAGGTCAAACACTCCAAGATTTGACTTCGAATGCATCAGCTGACCACTGCATTACAGCGCCCCCGCCAGTGCCTCAAAGCATTGAGCAGAGCTTCCATTCCTACGGCAACGATCCCTATCAAGATCAGAAGCAAGGGCATGGACAGCCTCCCTACCCCGGACATCATCAACAGAACTCTGGTTATCAGTCATACAACGGACATCCCCAGCAGTCATACTAAGATCAACAGTACTTGGGGCATCAGAATCACAGTCCACAGCTACAGCCACCGCCATACAATGCTTATCAGTCTGCTCAGCTGTCGCAGCACCAACAATGGCCGTCATCACCGGCACCTCCGGCCCAGCCCGCGCAATCGCCTCCCTCAGTGCAAGCCCCCTACGGCGCTCCTGCAGCTCCAAACAGCTATTATATTCAGTCCCCTCCAGCAGACAACTAGCGCTGCTTGTTCCGGCCATCCTTGTCGTGCGCCTCCCCGCCGGGTCCCATATTGGTCTGAACAGTCACATCAATGGTACTACGTCGAAACTTCAGGCAGAAGCTCTTGGAAAGCCCCATCTGAGCTCCCCCCACTTCCAGGCATGCCAGATTTTTCAAGAAGCTTAAACACTCATAGCAGAGGTTATGATGGACAGATGACCCATCCAGGTCAGCCACAGTACGATAATCCGCAAGACTCACGACTAAGTCTGCCAGAGAAGGAAAAGAAGTCGTCCACTTACCTCACTGCGGCTGGCGGTTTTGCTGCAGGTGGTGCAGCCGGGTATTTTGTCAAAGAACGAATTGGTAAGATGAACATGAAATTCGACATCTTTCTTATAAGATACCAACGTGTTCCCAGATAAACGCAAAGCCAAGAAGCATGGACGCACGGCAGAAGATTTCTCCGACTTTGCCCACTTTCCGGCATGGGAAGTCGACCTCCAATGCAACATCTGCGACCAGGTAACCAGCGGTCCCTACGCACACTGCAAGAAGTGCGATGGTGGTGACTAAGATATCTGCCGTGATTGCCTTGCCCAAGGAGAAGTCTGCAAAAGCCAACGCAAGAATAACTTGGTCAAGGTGTATCCCAAGTACTACTGTGACGTGTGTAGTCTCTTGATCAAGGGAGGGTTCTACTACTGTGGTATCTGCAACAATGGAGATTGGGATACGTGTCAGAAGTGCTTTGATACAGGGAATACGTGCCGTGGAGTGGGTAGAGGAGAGACGCATAATCTAACGCATCTTTATATGCCGGAGGTCAAGTTCAAGAAGGCAACTGGGAAGTACGATTCAAGTAGTAGTTCGGAGTCGGACTAGAAGTACCATTATCGGTGTTGAAATGGAGATGCGCAGGCTGTCAGTCTCTGAGTTTATCTTTCATGTTTTAAAAATGACCACATATACGCTGTTGTAATTGTCCAGTCGAAGATGAGCTGAGTGCTCTGAGCCTCAGCCCTTATCGTAATGCATAGGGTTTATGGCAGTCTGGTGATAATTAATTCCAGCCACAAGTACTATTATGTATTAGGTTTCTAATTTTAAGATGAAAACAGCATGCCCTGTTTAAAGGACATACCGAGGCAGTGAAGAAAAGGTGTAGAGTAAGGCTAGGCGTTAGGCCTGGTTCGTATCTGTAGCGCAGTCGTGGGCCAGCGATGGCACGGCATTTTCATACTCCCGACAAGAGCCGGATCCCAGAAATGCTGTGCCGTTTGTATCTCTTGCTGAGTAACGTCCGCCATCTCGAGATATGACCAGATTTTGTTCTGTCCTCTGCCCTGTGCAGATGCGATTCTCTGGATATACTTTGTATCTGTATGGCATTTTTGCAGCAATTTCAAAAGGAATTCGCACCGTTGCCCAGGCCCCATATCTTGCAGCATTCGGAATACACTTGGCCCGCTACGGACAAAATGTTCGACAAGTCGCCGGATGCGCTTTGCCGAAGCAAGAACAAGGCTGGGGTCCTCATGGCGCTTTATCGTTATAGCAATACTTATCCAACTGTGATAGAGGCCTTGTAGGTAGGATATGATGCTGTAGAACCGCTTGATCATTTCACCCGGTTCTCCATCATCTTCGAAGAAGCTCTGTCGTAGCATGGTGTCATCATGTGATGGAACTGCAATTTCAGAGAAGAAAGCGGTACAATAAGCATCGTACAAGCAGATGGTATCCATGAACCTTCTTCTCTCCGTCTGAGACAGCACGAGATCTCCCACAGTATCAGACGGCTCAGGGTTCTTGACTCCAATGTTATATGTCAATGCTTGACGCACGTAGCCTGTCATCACACTTTCGGCTGTATCAAGGGTGTCCGATATAAACATAAGAAGTCGCAGACTATACAAAGGGTGAAGGAGAGCCCCCCTATTGGTAGCCTTCAAAGCCTTTGAAATGATCCGCTTAGCCCTAGCTTTGTAAGCTTCAGGCCTAAAGTCAGCACTGCTTGAATCCATATTCCGAAGACGTGCTGCCATGAGACAACTGGGAGGCATGTCGCCACCAAAGCGGGACCTCATGCTCCTGGTAATCTGGCTCACGATGCGATGGCGGTTGAGGCGAAAGGGTTGGAGGAAGACTGGGGATGAAGTGATGAGGGACATGAGGTCTCGCGGCTCTGTGCAGAATAACATGACTCTGGCGCGAACGCAGTCCGGTAACCTCGCGATGTTTGAACTGCCCATACCAAAACCGTGCTGATTAATCCCCACCGCTTCAAACATTTCCGGAAGTTCCGAAGATCTTTGGATGTCAAGCTCAGGTGGCGTGGGGGCATGTTCTACATGGCTTCTAGAAGCGTCTTCCCCAAGGCTTTCAATTGCAGAATAATGATCGTCGATATCACTATCCAAAGAACCTTTGAGAGACACATTAGGCGATGTGTCCGGGGTACGGGAGAGTATTGTCTTGGCTCGACACTGTTCCACCTGTGGCTCAGAAGGGTGAGATATCTCGGAGTGGCCTGTTGAAACGAAACAAGGGCGAGAATCAGAAGAAGGGACTTGAGGGGATATTGGGCAAGGGACACCGAGATTAGGGTCTTCAGAAGAGTTACGCAGGCCACCTGGCTGGTATTGCTCGTCGGGATCTGAGATAGGACTCTGTAGAGGTAAACCAGGAGAAGAATGGGAAGGTAATAGAACATCCTCTCTGATAGGGCTTGAAGAGCGGGTTGCTGGAGGAGTGGCTGGAAAGCTGTTGTGTAGGTCGATGTCATTCTTGACCAGTCGTGCATCCATACTACATCCAGAGTGGTCTTCGGGCAGAAAGTTAAGATCACAAGGCCGAGTAGGAGGAGTAGTTGGCCTAGGTCTAGCCACGTTATGCCCCCTGGACCTCTCGTCCTGGTATTGTTCCATTCTCGGTCGTTTCTCTGAATCATTCTTGCCGTCCTCAAGAGATCTGTGATGGTCGCAAGCAGGTCGCTTCATCAGCTTGTAGATGGCTTGGAGTGATGTTGTTCTTGGGGTGGAGTTCTGTATCTGGAAATGATCCTCAATCACTTAGATCAATTCCAATATCGTATGAGACTCTAGCCCATTCTTGTCAAGGACTGTTGATGATGTAGTAAAGATAACCTTGGGTAAAAGGCAGATAAAAATATTTGTAGGAAGAGAGGAGGAGAAAGATCATTTCGAAGAGAGCAAGGGGAGATGCTGAACTTATAGTAAAGTTCTGGAACCATAACTAACGATTCTACCTTTGTTTGAGAGCCTTTCTTCGTCGTGACTGATTTTGTGTTTGTGCGTATGCTTATATTTGTGTTTATCATGAAATCACAGAGTATACCGCCACGCACAATGGTCCCAATTGCCAATGGCACCCTGCAGCTTCAGGGAACAAAGTTGCAAGTCGTATACAGGATCATGACTAACAATATGACTGTCACAATAATAATCCGACGAATTCTGGACTGACATCGAAACCGAGGATTGGAAAGATTGGAGATGGTTCGTGGTGCTGCCTGCGCGCGAATATGCGCCAGCTCCAAAATGGTGATTCATGCGATGAGTCCACTCCGCGTCACAGCAAAATTGAACAACACCATAATTTGCGAGGTCGACGGTGAATAATTAAGATGACCTTTGGCACTGTGTAATTTGAATATCTGCATGACAGTAGGTACAGCAGAATAGAAGTCGTTCCAGCGCCCCAGAATGTCTCAATAAGAGGGAGCGTAATGGCGTTCTAATATTAGATCGCTTAAATATGCGTGATCCTTGACCAAGTTTGGGGGTTACGACAGAGGGCATCCCTAACTCTAATGAAGATCATCATCACAAATTCACTTACAAGAACCTAGAGTTTTGGAACGAATTTATCAAGGTTCTTAGTGAAGGTATACCAGCTCGTTTGCTAAGAAGTTACAAACCTTAATAATTTTTTAACAACATCAGAGTGACACGTGTACATTAAGTCTTTGTTTTAGCCTAAATATTAGGCAGGCAATTCACAAAGTTCTCTGTGGTGTTGTAAGTTCTTAGCCACAGGTTCTTAAATGCAACATACTTTCGGTATAAACGACCTAAACGACCCTGCATGCGCACAACGACATCCTGACAAAAGCCCGAAGTCAACAACAGGATTCATAACTACTCGAATGATCCATAGCACAGGAAGAGTGACGTGAACTTCATATTTACGACAGGGAACGTTTATGATGTTCTGCCTCCAGCAGTTGATGTGATGGCCTGGAATTTATGGATAATTTCTTTCCCGTTATCGCCATTCCGCTTGATAAACACGTTATAATGTCCCGAATGTTCGGGTCTCTGAGCTTCGCAAGATGAGTCAGCCGATCATTTGGTGGATCGCCACGAAAGGTTTAAAGTGTAAACAACTTTGTTAAGTATAAGGTCTATGAGCGTAAGATATATTTATTCACAGCCCAGACGAGCCAATCTCACGCTATACCGAAATTCTCGCCCTCAAACTCGGGTTCGAAAGTCTGTTCTTAGAATGGTCAAGTTGATTCGTCAATCACTTAGAAACAAAAGAGTATATAAGAGCGATGCCCAAAAACAGGCATAGAGCGCAGAATTAACGAAATAACAAGACATGGTGCTGGTATTATCATGGCACAATCACGTCTAGTAATTGAACTGAACCTTGGTGAGTTAGATCAGGGGTCACTAGATGTATTGACAGGGAACAAGAATATCCCTAATACTGCTATGCAAGAACCCATTATCCGTTTTATCTCTAAAGGTTTAGATAGAGGAGAGAGTTATGAGGAGTACACGAAGAGAAACCGCACTGAATGTTTCCCTTACTTCGGTGATGCTCAGCAGCCGAGCCAATATCTAATCACAGCATACCTCATGTGATGTACCATACCAACATGCTCAGGGAATGCTGCGTCCTCAATTTCCCACACTGGCAATTATGGTCTGGAGCTAAAAAGAAGTAAGCAACTTAACTCTAGATCATGGCACGGGTGTTTGGTTGATAGTGAAGAATACTTTCGGATGGATACGCTCAGAGAAGTCGGTCTCCTTGCAACCCCTGATATCCTTTCAGAATTATCTTCCTGTCTGTATAATCCTCAAGGTATGATTCGTGAAGCTTGATGTTTAATTAGATAGTATAGTTCTGAGTAGTAATTCCCAGCTTATACGTCAAAGACTACCTTTCAGCATTGAAAGTATAAGCACTTGCGCGAAAAAAAACTCCAAAATCTTCTTCATTTTGTCTGACTTCAGTGCGCGAATATTTCTAGCGGCAGAAGAATATAAAAGAAACCTGAAACCCAAGCTCCAGAAAGATCGGACTTCCTTTCTTTATTATCTTTCTCATTCCATCCAGCTCACCCCATCATTGACAAGACTTAAACAGTGTAACAACATCATCATCACTGATAAGACTTCTCAACATCAAACATGTCTCAACTTGCCCTTCCTCCTCTCACTCCTGAGACCAATGAAATGGCAACTTTCCCTCAATTCGGTCAACTCCCTATAGAGATTCGGGACTTGATCTGGGAAAAGGCTATCACCAAGGACAGAGTTCTCAACATACATGTTTGGAATCTCGGTGAGGATTGCAAGTAAGTATTTGTTCATGTCAATTTCAAATGTGGTATAATGCTAACGAATAAGCAGCGATGCAGCAAGGACTATGCAGTTGCTCCACGGCAGGCCTTTGGGCAAAGAACTTGCCGAAGTGCTTGACTCTCCGACTACTCCCCGACTGACCGATGGGCAAGGGACTGAGGTCAATCCGGAATCGAAGAAGGAATATGGCGTTATGGTTGACGACAAAGCAGCCATAAGTAAGTTCTTCCACGTCAACATGGAATCTCGCGAGGCTGCAAAGAGATTCTATAGGGTGCACATTCCGTGCACTTATATGAAACCGGGACGATATGAAAAGGGAACTCTATACATTCGTCCCGAATCGGACACGATATGCATGGGACTTGCCGAAGGGTTCGGACGCCTCGCTCATTGTGTCTGGGCTCGGGACCATCGGCGCGTTGGGCTCATCAACCTAGCCCCAGACCTCAAAGTGAAGTTCTTTGGTCATGATGGCTTGGGATCGCAGTGCGATTCGTTTCCAACGGATGCGATAGAGGGACGGTTGTGGGAAAACGGCCTGACAAGACTGCAGAATGTCCGCTTTCAGGATACCATACCAGGACATCTAGATCCGCGATTGGCTGACCTTCGTGGGTTACGCTATCCATTGAGACCCATTTGTTGGTATGAACCTAAGTTTGTGGATACAAGTGGGTGGGAAATCGCTACTCCTCGATACCTACCTATAGAGGGGATGAGAATCAGTGTTTGGTTCTGGTTCGGCCTCCTGGATAGAAATAACATCACCCTCTCCCAGGAGGTCAACTATGGCTGCTTATTCAGTCACAGAGACACATTGCACCAGTGTCTCCCAAACAGAGCCAAGAAATGGCAATGTGGTGCTGATTTATTCATCCAGGACCTCAGAAAAAGGGGAACAGAGGTTGTCACTGGATTCTGGCTCTTACCGATGGACTACCTTTCATTCGTGAAAGATGATGAGGGCAGGTGGATCTCCGATGAAAACAACCCGATGTTGGACGAAATGAAGCTCAGCTTTCAGCAGTGTATACGCGATCTGACGGCATTCGAGGCGCAAACTGGCATAGTGGACTGTCGGAAACGGCATCTGTGGACGATATCAGATGTTCCTATCCGGCGGCACTTCCATTGGCATAATTTCTAATGTCTGATTTGTGAGCCAGATGTCATATTTGAAGCAGACACTTGTGGCTAACAGCTTATATCACCACAGAGAACTTGGAACTCCTGGGGCCTTGATCTTCACATCATCCCTCATCTATTGAAGTGGCCTTTTTTATTGGCATAGTACAGCATCATACCATAGACTACAAGGTAAAGAAGAAGTCTTCTTTTATTTAGAATTACAGAATTAGATACACGTCTTTTATGCAACCTCGTTTCTCTGGGCTGACAATCTTGCTTTAATAGGCATAGGCTATCTTAGGTAGAAGGAAACATTGTGCAATATCGATGAAGTTCATTTCCTGAGAAGATAAAGGTCATAAATACTTTGGTGCCTCAAAGTTTAGTGACGTGACAGTCTTCGCCACCTGATAAACTTTGCACCAGCGCTTTTGACCAACCTGACTCCATATAAGCCTAGTGATAATATTGCATCCTCGGGCAATTAAAAAGTCCGGGGCGTTTCTAAACCTTGACTACCAAAGGCCAGTGTTTGTGGCTCATGTGGAGGTGTTGATGAGACCACAAATGAAACTCGGGTTTTCCGATGCTGCATGTCGGAAAGTCCGAGGACAAACAGAAGTTCACGCGAATTGCGGAGTATTCAGCCCCAATTTGGAAGTGGCCTTTATGCATAACCATCCACCATCACTCAATGACACATATCATAACAAACGCGCAAATTGACTGGAAGGTCAGAAGATTCGACACGACACTGAAGACCAATATCTTTTCTTATTCATGGTAAATCGACAGCTTGATACTCAGGTCCTAGGGGTCAAATACTTCGGGGTATTATTGCTACGATAGCAACCGTGCGTAGATGACGGCGTAAGTTTCCAGATCGACGGGTTATGTTACAGCGATGACAAACCCTAACCTGTCATCTGATATGCATCTCTATTTCCCGGCGTTTTACCCCAGCCGATTCATTTTGTTCTTCCCCGCAATGTAACACTCGGCAAAGATGATCGAAGACTCTCGGGGTATCAATCAGCGAGAAGGCCAAGGACGGTATTTTCGGTGATGATCAGTAGTGGGAGTAGACCTCGGTCCTTATGAAGGTCCGAATTTCTTACCATGGAATGGGATTAGTGTATGTTCGTACATGTTTATAAAATTAGGGACGAAGCGGCCTTAATCTCGGTCTCATTCCCAAGCAAGCTCAGCAAAGATGGCTCTGTCAATCTCTCGCCTCTCTTTTGAGCATTACAGCTCACCTTTGGGCATAGCAGAGACAACACCAAGAATCTCATGGAGATTCGACGGTGATGCATCTAACTGGGAACAGAGCTCTTACGACATCCAAGTCACTCGGAGCGGCAGTGACAAACCCAAGTCCTTCTCCTCCAAGTCCTCGGACTCTCTATATCAGCCCTGGCCCGATACTCCACTCGAAGAAGCCCAACCTGTCTCCGTCAGAGTCCGTGCTCACGGACGCTCAAAGCAGCCCTCGACGCCCTGGTCAGACTGGGTCTCAGTCGAGACAGGACTCTTCAAGAAAAGCTGGGAGAATGTGAAGCCAATCGCTTCAACTATCAAGGTCGATGTCAATGCGCCCAAACGACCTGTCTACTTCCGCAAGGACTTCAAGCTTCCTGATGATATTGCCTCGGCTAGGCTTTACATCACAGCTCTTGGCATTTACGAAGCCGAGATCAACGGCAAGCGCGTCGGTGACCATGTTTTAGCTCCCGGCTGGCAGTCCTTCCACCATCGCCACGTCTACGATACGTATGATGTGACCAAGCTCCTCACCCCAGGTTCCAACGCGATAGGTGCACTTGTCGGCGAAGGCTGGTATGCTGGCCGTCTAGGTTTCTCAGGCGGTCAACGAAACATCTACGGCAACTCTACTGGTCTTCTGGCGCAGCTCCACGTCAAATCCAAGAGCGGAAAGACAGTCAAGATTGTCACTGATACCACCTGGAAGTCAGGCTTTGGCCCTGCTACCGCCGGTGAGATCTACGATGGAGACCGCTACAACGCGACACTTGAAGCTGATATCAAGGGCTGGTCGAAACCTGGGTTTAAGAGTTCGTCTTGGTCGGACACTCGTCTTCTTCCAGCTGTGGACGGTGAGCTTGTTCCTGCTGAGCAGCCACCTGTTCGACGCGTTGAAGAAGTCAAACCGCAACGCTTCTTTAAGTCCGCTTCCGGCAAACAGCTTGTCGATTTTGGGCAGAATCTCGTTGGCTGGCTTCGGTTGAACGTGGATGGTCCTAAGAACACGACTATCCGACTGCGACACGCCGAGGTTCTGGAGAATGGTGAATTGGCTCTTCGACCTCTCCGACTAGCCAAGGCCGAGGACTATCTTACCCTTAGTGGCAAGGGACCCATTGAGTGGGAGCCCAAGTTCACATTCCACGGTTTTCGATATGCTGAACTTGATGGCTGGCCCAAAGAGACCCCCTTGGATGCGAACAGCGTCAGGGCCATCGTTGTTCATACAGATCTGGAAGAGACCGGCTACTTCAACTGTTCCAACCCACTGCTAAACAAGTTCCACTCCAACGTTCGTTGGTCTATGAAGGGTAACTTTCTCAGTATTCCAACTGACTGCCCTCAACGAGATGAGCGTCTTGGCTGGACCGGCGACGCACACGCTTTCTGCCCTACGTCGAACTATCTCTACGACACATCGGCTTTCTGGAAGGGCTGGCACAAGGACATCTGGTCCGAAATGTCCCAGAACGAGATGGTTCCACCATTCTACGTCCCTTCTATCCCTTGGTTCCTGGACAAACCTCCCACGCCGGCATCAGTGTGGGGTGACGTGGTTGTCGCCAATCCATGGAACATTTACCAGGCTTTTGGTGACAAGAAGCTACTCCAAGAACACCTCCCGCAAGCCCAAAATTGGATCGATACTGGTCTTTCACGCAACGATGTTGGCCTTTGGAACCGCAGTAGCTTTCAGTTTGGAGACTGGCTTGACCCTCTTGCACCACCCGACAGCCCCGGGGCTGCGACGACGCACAAGATCTTGGTCGCGGATGCATACTTGATCAAGATGACGGAGACATTGTCTCAGATCATTGGTGCCCTTGGCGAATCCAAACTGGCCAAGAAGTACCAGACCCAACGCTCTAATCTAAAAAGCGAGTTCCAGGAGTCTTGGGCACCTGGTGGCGAGTTGGCCAACCGAACTCAGACCGCCTATGCTTTGTCCCTAGCTTTTGACCTTCTCCAGGATGACAAGCAGAAGAAGGCTGCTGCCGACACCCTGCGAGATATTATCAAGGACAATGACTATCTTGTTGGCACAGGCTTTGCAGGAACATCTCATCTTGGTTTTGCACTCTCGGGCATCAACTCGACAGACGTCTTCTACCGCATGCTTCTCCAAGAGAAGGTTCCGTCTTGGCTATACCAAGTAGTGATGGGCGGCACAACCACCTGGGAGCGGTGGGATAGTATGCTGCCCAATGGCACCCTTAACCCTGGCGAGATGACCAGCTTCAACCATTACTCTTTCGGGTCGGTTGCCAATTGGATGCATCAAGTGATTGGAGGAATCGCGCCTTTGGAGCCGGGATACAAGACTGTCGCTATTGCGCCTATTCCAGGAGGCAATCTTTCTCATGCAAGTGCAACGTATGTTAGTCAGTATGGAACTATCTCGACAGATTGGACGGTGACGAACGGGAAATTCCATCTCAAGGTTAGAGTTCCGCCGAACACAAAGGCCAAGGTTACGTTGCCGGGTACGCAGAAAGCGAAGACAGTTGGATCGGGGTATCATGAGTTTACTGTTTGACAGAAGATGAGTAAGAAATAGCGTCCATCAATCAATATCTATCTAGCTGTTGCGCATTCTCATATCCCATTGAACTCCCCCAAAACCGCAACCTTTACTATGAATGAAATACACTCCTCTTCTTCTCAATTAGTCTAATCCCCCAGGGTTCCATGTCAATGGCCGCCATTGGAGTATTACAGTTGAGCTTTCAAGGCCGCTTTCGCCTCGTCTTTATCATACAGCACACATTAAATATCAATATTTCCGTGCATCCCATCACCAATAATCACGGCAATTCCTCTGTGCCGTGTCCTGACATCAAAATCTTTCACTGGAACACTGGCACATACAGTATTCTCATCGGCTGACCCTGGCAGCCGTGCAACAGTGTTACCGTAAACACCCAAAGCACGTCCAGCGAAGATCTCAAAGTGTATGTTGGTGACTGGCATTCCCGATGAGTGAGCATAACATTCTTCGGCTGAGATGTAGAAGTAGCACTAGTTGAAGATTAGCGGAGTTAAAACTGAATATCTCGTCAACTTCTCGACCCCCAGAACTGCGGTCGGAAAACCATGCCTTCTTGAGGCCTTGTCCCTAGTGGAAGCTTTTCCGAGTTCTTGGAGGGCATACCCTGCACTTCAAAAATGCCAGCACCTCGCATGGATAGATGTGCATATGGGTTGGGATGTACCGCTACCTCATCATTGTCCTTATTTACCGTTGTATTTGCGAGCTTTGAGTCGATTAAAAGAAAAAGCAGGGTGAACTTTGACTTAGTATGTAGGTGTTTGTATTTTGCAGTTCATCAATTGTTTTTCATGTTACAATTGAAAAGACAGATACCTGTGTCTAGTCCAGTGATGCCGTAGGACTGCGAGCTGTTCACCTGAGTTTCGCATACAAACTGATGCAATCTACTTCAAGGAGACAAGGACGCAAGCTACTAAATGCAACTGTAATCAATTTGGGATCGCCTTTGCGCATGTATACTATCTATACTATAACAGTCCCTTGCACTATGTTAGAAGAGACTGTTCGATGTGCCTAGCTGTAGTGTAGTCACCCTGGAACGGGTCTCCTTCTCAATTGCCTGTGTAGCTGGCGCTAATTCTAAGCGCCGAGGCGGGATGGGCTGATCATCGGTCATACACCAGATCACCTTTTTCGGCTCTCCCAGAAGTTTCGACAATAGCACCGCAAACTGCGCTGCCGATCCGTCAAAGGGTCGCCCATTCAAGTTTCCTCGACCAGCAATCGCCTGAATGAGTATGTCTGGCTGCGGCTGTAACTTCTCCAATATTCCATCGTACGCACCCAGATGCCCGTTCCATAGCACGGTTTTGCCCTCCCCGAACAGAAAGTTGAACATTAGCTGCCCCCCATCAAACGGAGATGAGCATTTGCTCGCCGGGCTGTCGATCCAGTCGACAAAAGAGCGCATGCCTGCGTCCATAGCCTCGGGAGGCATATGGTCCTTGATCTTAAGGAGGCCGTGTCTCATCATGAATGTGATATCAAGAGTGCAAGCATACTGACTGGCTCCTCCAATATACTCCTTGCCTGTATCCATGACTTCTGGCAAATCAGCAGGCGAGCTGCCGGGTAACAGACAGTGTAGTGAAGGCCACACATGGACGGACGCCGCTGCCAAGCTAGGATCTGGACGCGCAGGGGCGCCTGGTGGCCCAGGAACGACTTCGACTTCACCACGAGCCGCGGCTTGACGACACTTGAGAGTGAAGAGAGGGATACGCTCGCCACCGGCTACTGGTATCAGCTGATCCTCGGGAACTCCAACTGACCGGAGGACGCTGATAGCTTCACCGTTGGCGACAACGCACGCCCCCGTTTTGATTGCGATCCTATCGGCTCCGGGGAGACTGCGTGAAAGACACCTAGTGAGCTGACACTGTGTACGAGACGAACTTGTAGATGCTGATGTGCCACTTACTGGTCAAAATGCGCATGGGAAATGAAAATGTAATCAGCTTCAGCCACATCGTCGACAGCTAATACTTTGGGCATGCCATCTGGGCGCTCCAGCCACGTGTCAAAGAAGAGGACGAGACCGTTGACCTTGAGGCGAAAGGTGGTCCAACCTGCATGATTCATAAGTGTTCTGAACCTTTTCTGGGATTTTGAGTGTCATGACAACTTACCGAGCCACTCAATTGTTTCGGCCATCCTGCACTTTTTATGGGGCACTAAGGGAAGAAGAAAGCAAGCTGTGTTAGGCGGGGTTCCAGTCTATATTGAGACGGATTTGTCGCAGTCGAAAGTTGAACTATCTACTGCGTAAGGTGCCTTGATATAGCAAGCTGGAGGAAATCTCAAGAGACCAAAAACGGGGACCTCCGCAATTCTTCACCAAGGGCCGGATCAATAGAGTTGACGGACTTGTCCAAAACTCCGTATGAGGTTCCACTGCGGACGTCCCCACATTGCGGGGTGCTCCGATGTGGTGTTGTGCCGTCCGTAGGCGGACTAACCAGAGCAGAACAGTACGAGATACTAGGGGCTTTTGGATATAAGTCATATGTTGATTAACGCTCGGAATTTCGACAACAGAAAACAATCTTGATTCCCCATTCGTTGAAATTCAGTGGATGACTGTCGCATATATAATTTGAACAACGCTTTAAGCAAATATGGCATCCACCACTGCCAAGTCTAAATTTCTTTCTCATGACGAGAACAACCGCAAAATCCGAGTCGCAATCATTGGTGCAGGCCTCTCTGGACTCGCAGTCGCCAACGGTCTGCTGAAAGACCCAGCTGGAAGATTCGATGTCCAGATTTTCGAACGAGACACGGTTGCATTCAGCTCAGAGCGTGGCGGGTATCAGCTCCGCATCAGCAGAAATGGCCTGGATGCTATGAAGACAGTGTCCAGCCCTGAAGTTTGGTCGGAGATCCGCGAGGTCTGGTCTGAGGACCAGCCAACGGCACCTACGCTTGTTGACCCTGCTACTTTCAAGGCTCTCCTACGCCTGGACCGGCACAAGTGGTATCCGCTGAGCCGATCCTTACCTAGGCTCGGGCTTCGTCGTGCTTTGCTGGAACCGATGCTCGCCCAAGGGCGGGTTCACTTCAATTATACCTTCAGCCGCTTTGAACTCCTCTCGGATGAGGGTGGCGGTGTGCGGCTGCATTTCGATGGCGAGGATCCACAGGATGCCGACATTCTCATCGCAGCAGACGGCAGCAACAGCCGGGTTAACAGGCAAGTTGGCATTAATAACAAGGTCAAGCTAGAGAGCCAGTTTTTGATTCAATCTCGTGGCCATGTTTCACAATCTGTTCGCGATGAACTACCAGAGTCGCTCGTCAAAGACGGCCCGGTCTTGTTCTTCGGCGGCAGGCATGCTTTCGGATATGTATCGATTTACAAAAACACCGAAGAAGTCAGTACCGGCAAAGAAGCGACATTCCAAATGTTCTGGTCCATCATTATATCCAGAGCTCGTGGAGAAGAGTTGCTAGCCAAGGCCGGCGGGGATCCTCAGAAGATCGTTCCCCATCTCATAGAGTACGTGCAACGCGAGTTGGGATACGGCGGAGCCATGGTGCACATCATGCAATCGGCGACCGAGTTCATTCGGACAGGCCCTTTGACGAGCTCCGTGAAGCCGGAGAAGGATTGGCGTAACGGTATTGACAAGAATTCGCGAGTTATCCTCCTCGGCGATGCTATGCATCCCATGCCGCCGAGTCGAGGCATGGGGGCAAACCAGGCACTGACGGATGCTGGCAACCTTGTTGATCTTTTTAACCAAGCGACTTTCGAGCAGGGTGTGCCGACTGACGGCGAGCTTGCCGCTTTAGTACGCACATTTGATGAAGAGATGCTCACCCGCGCATTCGGCGTGGTGAAGTCCAGTCAAGCCTTAACTTCGCTGGACTCGAAAAAGCTATCAGGCAGGATGTTGCTAGCCTTTGTTGGAGTGGTCATGACCGCGGTGGGATGGGTCTGTTCATGTTTGGAGATTGTTGGCTTGAAAGCCGAGCAGAAGATAGACTTTGAGTCGCAAGAGAAGTAGTTGATGTAAGAGGTTCCTATGTAGTATCAAGCTATTAGACTGTTAATCCTGAAGCATATCGTGAAAGTGGTGCAGCGATGATTTATAGCTTTTGCTTTACCGCCTAGAAACACCCTATTGCAATTGAACCCGCTCCGCTTTCTGTGACTCGGATCTAACCATGGTATCTTACGCAAGCTTTAGGCGCCGGAGCATTGGCAACAAGAACTCAATTTGGGGTAGGCGAAATTGCAATGTTTGATAATTCACCCATACAAAGAGCTACAAATACATCCCGACCCAGCTTCTCACAGCGCTCTGAACGACCTATCGGTCGGAGGATAACCTTTGGCTTGCGACTGGAGAAGATTTGATATTACCTTGGCCATCTTCGAGATAGAGGATCCGGTTCCCATGATCCGCGACCCTTCTTTATATAAACGAAGTATGCTGCCGTTCTCATGTAGGAAACCGACCCCAGCAACGTGAGGTCTGTTTTGGTTTCTTACCTGTAACCAGTCGTTCAACAGGTCTACATTACCGACTTGGTCCAGTCGGATGATCCCCATGCCAGCCCCATGCCGGGCGAAATTGGGATCTTGTTGCTCGATAATATCCACGTACAGCACCATATAGAGCGCACCGACTAAAACGCCCAGAACGTCAAATATTGTTGCTGGTCTCGTGGTGCGAAAATGCTGAAGGACCTGTGCTGCGTAGTACAAACAGTGTCTTGCTCTGCTGACATCCTGCTGGATCGTGTTTGAGAGTTCGGACCGGGCGTTGCTTTGGCCCATGTCTGTGGACTGCCATTTATTATAAGAAAAGAGTAGCGACAATGGCGTAAATGAGAGAATGGTAAGAACTCGAGAATGCAAAGCAAAGTCATTCGAGCTGCCGCCTGCGTCCGTTTCGCGCAACGGTTGAGAGCAGCCGATTTGTGACAAAGCATCGAAGGCTTTTTGAGAGAGCGTTGTCACCATACCTAGAGCTGGGATCGGTTGACTAGTAGTGGTACCAGTAGAGTCAAGTCCCATAGCTCGCAAGACGTCTCTCTCAGCAGTTTGCTGCAATGAGGCTGAGAACAGTATTGCAGACTTTGTCAGTTGCTCCAAACTCGCCGGAGCTACATCGCCGAGACCAACACGTGCAAGTAGTGAACAAAGAGTTGGCGAAGGTTGCGGTGGTGGGAGAAGGTGCCACTGCTCGCAAGTGGATGACCAGTACGAGTCGGCGGTGGGCACCGGGGTTTGCAGCTCAGCCGGTGAGAGTAGAGGAGGAAGTATCAGAAACGTTGAGAAAAAACACTCAGTAACTCCTTGTGTAAGCTAAAAACCGAGGAGGAGGGTTGGGTGAAGATGACTTACTATAGGTAAAGTGTACGAGCCGCCGTTTGGCTTCAGCTTGTATCCACTGGAACCACGCATGATTCACGTCTTCAGTGGATGCGGGCGAGTGCATCAAGGTACCCTCTCGAGACAACAACAGGCGACAAAGGGTGATGAGGGTATTCCGGTAAAGTTGAATCTCGACTATAGTACTCCAGTCCCCCGAGAGCCAAAGGCTCTGCTGGAATAGCAATTGGGACTGCGCACATACCAAGACGTTAACGCTCGATAGCTCCCGAAGCTGGATGTCGCATTAGCTAAAGATGTTGTAGAATAGATAGGTAGTGGGTCTTACATCTCTTTTCATCATATACTGGGCAATTCGCTGCAGTAGCAGAACATGATCTTGGTGTTGGTGTGCTTGCGAGTACCGACTGCCCAGAGACACTACACTGAGAACCAACTGCCATGTATCGGGCGAGGCCTGAAATGTTGGAACATGCAACAAAGGCATCCGCGGATGAAAGTGCTCAAAATACAGTTGCAGGTACGTATCAAGATGTCGCAAAGAGGGGAAGTTGGCTTCAAGCCCTTGGACCTCATGCTGTGGTAATCCCGCTTGGATGGCTTGGATCATATATGCCCGCGTCTCTTCAGTCACAGGAGGTACATGAGGAATGTTCTCCGCGATTAGGATGTCTTCCTCTTCAGCTGCCAGATGGTCTGGTCCCATAAAAGCTTCGACCGTCTCGACGGCCCCTCTCTGTGTTGTTTCTGCGCCGAAGCCACTCTGATCATCCTCAAACTGACCAGCGGAAGCCAAAGCAGCGTCTCCGAAGCAGAAGCCGGCGAATGCCCCATCTTCTAGAGAGAGCACTGGCGGGAATGGCAGCAGGAATTGAGCAGAGGTTAAGAGGCTGTCCCATGAGAGGTCTGGCTCAGGCCAAGGTTGGACCGGATTTGGAACACAAGAGAGAGGAGTTAAAGGCTGAAACTGTTGTGAAGGTGAAGACTGGGTAGCCGATACGGCGTCATCGGTTACAGACTGTGCAACAACGATGGTGTCAGTCTCTGCGTCGCCAGGATCTGGTTGGTATACACAGCGACGGCCTTTGGTTGTGCATTTGGTACAAGGTGCCGGCCTGCGGCCATCGCACCGCTGCTTAGCTTTGGCACAGTGTTGACAGGCACGAAATTGTTGATCACGTGAGCCTCGAGAATTGTTTTGCGTCCATTCAGCAAGGGCTGCAACGCCATGTGTCCCGATATGTCGTTTCAGAGTATCCCTTTCTCGCCACAATAGTCAGTCAGAGATCTCAGACGAGACAGACATGCCAGGCTGTCTAAAGCAGGATGAAGGCATACCTCCGAGAGAATGCTGTCTGGCAGACATCGCATGTGTAAGAGCGACGGCCGGAGTGACGGTCCAGATGTCGGATGAGGTGCTCGCGCCGACGGAAGGCCTGTCCGCACTCGGGGCACGTCAATGATACGGATGATAAGGAGGCGGGGGAGGTGTCGCTTTCGGGGCCAGCGCCGTCACTGACACCTTGGACAGGGCTATGTTCATCGTTATCAGCATCGCAGCTTTGATCAGAGATTATGGAGGTATCTGATTGCATGCTGAAAGACACACTGAAGTGCGAGAGTGTGTTTCTGTTGAGGAATATGGAAGAAGAGTATCATTCTGGGGTATGAGACCCATAGAGTTCGGCAGTCAAGAACCTTGCTCGGGGCCTCGGGGGACAAATGGGGCTCTGGTAAATAGCCCGTTTTTCATTGGATACACTACCACTTAGCGGTGTGCGGGGCTCCACTACGAATATGGGGAAATGTGGAGGCGGAGTTGGGAACCGCGGAGGCGGGGTCCCGACATGCTCGGCCGTTCCCCTCCTCCATAAACGTCACCAGGCGTGTTTAGGGTAAGCGCAGAGCCGCGTTGTTCCCGCTATAAGATATGGCGTAGAGAAACAATAGAAACCAGGAATCATATCATAATCTAAGTTCGATCCATCTATTACTGAATACATCAATCATGGAGTCGTTTCTAATCATCGCCAGAGAGTACTCCCCTACGGCTTGGCTTGCCGCCATTGCTGTCGCTGTCGTCGTGTTTCAATTTCTCAGGGCTATGTATAATCTTTATTTTCATCCTTTGTCCAAGTTCTCAGGACCGCGCTCCGCTGCCATCAGCCGCAACTGGGAAGCCAAGATTGTCAAGATGGGCTTTCCCGAGAAGGAATACGAAAAGCTTCATAAAACATTTGGTAAGTGGCAGTCAAGCTCGTTGTCGCGATTGCTGGCTGACAGACCAACAGGAACCAAGGCACTACGTATCGGACCGAACCACCTTCATATTTCAGATACCAGTCTCTACAAGGTTATCTACAGTCAGGTCAATCCTTTTCCGAAGGAGCAAGCTTTCTATGATTCCTTTGAGTCTCCTCATACAAGCTTTAGCGAGACGGATGCCCAATTGCACAAGCAGAGGCGCAAGTTGCTTAGTCCTCTCTTCTCCAAATCAGGAGTGAGTAAATTGGAACCGCTTATTTTGGAAAAGATAGAAGAAGCCAAGTCAAAGGTCAACCGTCTATCTCCAGCTGGTCCAATTAATACCTGGCTTGCCTTTAGGTAAAAGCATCCAGTCCATCCATGGGAAGTCATACATATACATCAGTGCTAACATCAACTGACCCAGATGCATGACAGTTGACATAATCTCTGAATTTGCCTTCGGGACTTGTATCAATATGATTAACGAGGATCCGCACGCCTTCAATTCGGAGTATCTCAAAGCCATGAACCTCGCTTCAGATTTACCTTTCTTGAGGTACTACAGCATCTGGCAACAGCTCTTGGCAAAATTTATCCCTCTTACCGTCGCTGCCAATTTCAACCCAGTACTGAGACAGACCGAGAAAATGGTTAGAATAGTAGGGGACTCGTATCATACCTACACTCAGCGGACAACCGAATCTCGCTTCCCTGTTATGTTTGACACCCTGCAGTCAGTACCTGCTGATATGCAGAAGGCCGAAGCTATAAATACCTTTATTGCTGGCGCCGACACGACTGCCTTCACGCTCGTCACATCGCTGTACTACATTCTACGCTTACCCGAGGTCGAGAAGAAATTGACAGAATCCTTGGATGAAATGTTTGGAAATTCCGAAGGCATCCCATCGCTTTCCCAACTCGAGCAGAATAAATATCTGGTAGGCACTATTAGTCTTATATTAGTGGCAGAAGAATCTTAATGCTTACAAACGTCTAGCGCGCCTGTGTCAACGAAGCCCTCCGCCTTGGAATGGCAGCCCCTGGTATGCTCCCTCGCGTTGTACCGAAACGAGCGCAACCATTTATTGTAGAAGGCAAAGTGGTACCTCCAGGTGTAGGTTCTACCCCGATCCTGCTTCTCTAGGCCTTTATTAACACTGGTAGACCCTTGTTGGAATGTCGGCGTATACGATGAACACCGATCCCCAGATCTGGGGTCAGGATTCCAAATCCTTCAACCCTGACCGCTGGCTGGGTCCGAATGCAAAGGAGCTTGAGACACATCTCTGTACTTTCAGCAAAGGCGCTCGCCAGTGCATTGGAATCAAGTACGTCCCACCAGCACACAAAGAAATGCCAAAGACTAACCTATAAAGTGTGGCTTACGCCGAGGCTACCATGGCCATGGCACACTTCTTCCACGATTTCAAGATGGAGCTTAAGACGAAGGAGTTACGTATGACAGACAAATTTACTCTTGAAGCGTCTGGGCCGGGCTTGCTGGTAGACTTCAAGCCGCGACAACACTCTTAAGGTTGCTCTAGACTAAGGCAGGGAGGCGGTAGGAGCGTTGAGGACCCTGTAGTGGCTTCTACATATTAGACTTAGCTAGTTTATCTGCTTTAAGTAAAGCTTCTAGGTAAATAGAGTAAGTCTTCTTAAATATTGACATATTATTGTGTTTTACAAATTATGTTCTATAACAGTTAAAGCTTGAAGTGTCTCCATGAGATATACGCTACTATGTTGTAGTACTTTCCGTGTTCTGGCACTTATTGAGTCATAATGCACTGCAGATCTAACTGCTCTATCTTACCAAGTATGTCCATGCTAACCTCATTGCATCTGCCGTGATCAAATTGGAGGGGGCGGCGGGGCTCCGTAATTAGAGTCAAGAGAAAGCCGCAACGAATATCCGGCATCTGGCGGGGGTGGAGGAGCTCCGCTCGTAGAGTTGGGAGTAACCCTAAACACTGATGATGATTTGATGATGAGTTGAGTTTATGAGACTGGACGGAATATATCAGCTCAACAACAACCCACAACATATAGAAGAAAAGTAGGAGAATACCAAGTCGCGCATCTCCAGATTCCTATTCGCTCATCTTGAATTCATCATTCAATCGAAAAAGCTTCACAAAATGGCAGAAACCGCACAACCATTCTCTGTACCTGTCATATTTACTGAGCTCGATCATGAGCCAAAGAACACTTGGATTGACTATGGTCCTCCTGAGAGGCGAACCATTGCTAAAGGATGGGTCAAAGAGGAGGGCCGGAAGGCATTCGCGGTCGATACCGTCTGGGAGAAAGATATCCGCATTCCACTCCGAGATGGCGTCGAGCTCTTAGCCGACGTTTTTCGTCCACTCACATCTGACAACAACCCCGTCCCGGCCATCATGCCCTGGAGCCATTATGGCAAGACCGGAACAGGTATTCAGCAGCTCGACATGTTTCCGTGGAGAGTTGGCGTGCCTCGGTCTGAGACAAGTGGTCTGGAAAAGTGGGAGGCTCCCGACCCTGCTGAGTGGGTTGCCCGCGGTTACGCAGTTGTCAACATTGATGCTCGCGGGTCTTTCAAATCTGGTGGCGATCTCTACGTGTACGGGACTCAAGAAGGCCGCGATGGATATGACTGTATCGAATGGATCGCGCAGCAAGCCTGGTGCAATAAGAGGGTCGCCATGGCCGGGAACTCATGGCTCGGGACTACGCAGTGGTTTATCGCTGCCGAGCAACCTCCTCACCTGGCCTGTATGGCACCTTGGGAAGGGCTTGGAGATTACTACAGGGAGTCGATCTGTCGAGGTGGCATTCCAGACCATGCTTTCTGGGACTTGTTGATGGACTGGACGTGCGGTAAGTGTTGTCTACTTCTCCTTTCAGGTGCTTTTTAAGAGCCTCCTCTGACGTTGCACATGTCCATAGGTCCAGGAAAGCGTGAAGACGCCGGCGCCATGGTGGAAAAGTATGGTACTTGGAACGACTATTGGGAGGACAAAAAGCCCAAGCTTCGCAATATCGTTACTCCGATGTATGCCACTGCCAGCTTCTCAACCAGGTTGCATACCGAAGGATCACTCCGAGGATTTCAGCTTTCTCAATCATCTGAGAAATGGTACGTCTACTACCAGGTTGAAGCCTACCCTTTGGCGGAGTTGCTGACACGCATCGAAATAGGTTGCGCTGGTGTGTAACCCAGGAATGGCACGACCTTTACAAGCCAGAAAATGTTGATGACTTGCAACGATTCTTCGACAAGTACATGCTCGACAAAGACAATGGTTGGGAACATACGCCTCGCGTTCGGTACTCGCTTTTGGGATACAATCGTCCAAGCGCGGTCCACGTGCCGGCTGATCAGTATCCGCCTGCAAAGTTCCGTTACGAAACCTTGTTCCTCGATGCGACCAGCGGAACTCTAAAGCACTACAAACCATCCGCTGAGAGCATGGTCGAGTACCAAGCGGATTTGCCCTCTTACAGCGGATGCTCGTTCGTCTACACCTTCGATGAGTACACAGAGCTATGTGGTATCTCAAAGGCCAAATTGTACATGTCAACACCTGATCATGACGATATGGTAAGTCCTCCCCTTATGCTGGCTCATTTGTGCGTACATCTGGTCTAAACTATCTGGCGTAGGATGTCTATGTCGTGCTACGCAAGCTCGACAAAAACGGCAAAGAACTGTGGCACCAAAACATCCCTATGGAAGATCTCCCAGAGGGCACGACAGTGGACGATATTCCGAACTATAATGTCTGGTAAGGTTCAACCGTACTTGAGCCCATCAATAGCCCCTAGCAGAAACTAACTATTTACAGGCGCTACATTGGACCCAACGGCCGTCTTCGTGCGTCGCATCGCGCCGTCACCTATGAGTCACTTCCCAACCTTAGCCAAGATGAATACAGGGAACTGATGGGACCTGCCTATGTGTACCATCCGCATACAGCAACACAGCCATTACTCCGCGACCAGATTGTCCAGCTCGACATTAGTCTTTGGCCTGGGGGCATCATATTTGATGCTGGAGAATCCATGAGGCTCGAGGTTGCTGGCCGAGTCTCAATTCTGCAAGACTTCGATGGTGTGGAGAAGCATCTGGTCAATTACAATGTTGGGCGGCATAGGCTGCACACAGGGGGAGGATATGAGTCTCAGTTCTTAGTAAACCTGTGGAGGGGCCGTAAAGAAGATGGTTCCGGCGAGAGGACTTAGGATCAGTCTTACCGTATCATAGATTAGATCACGCAGGAAGACCTATAGGGAATAGTGCAGAGCTGATTATTCGTTGAATTGTGTATGGAAAATGGCTAGGTAGGGTTCATCTCAACTTAGTCGCTAAGATAACTTATGTTGACATGTTTATCTTGTGAATAAACAATTCACAACATGAACTCTGAATGTGAAGAGAGTAGTCCTATATTTAAATAGGTCATGTAAGTAATGAACGAAACATAACATGATATAGCATATGACAATACAGCTACTAATTATTGGTCGTAGGTGAAGCTATTGTGGCCTATACCAACTCTGCAGCGAGTGGCTGTTTCAGCATGATATCCTCGGCCTCGGTGTAGGCTCCTACCCGCTATAATCAAGCTTGGATTATCGCGACAGAATCCGAGAGCCTTAATATTGGGTTAGACAGTTCATTGACCAGCCCGGATATAGGCCAACAGACGTATCAAAGTCCCATTTGTATCGATCTATGGTGGACTTGTGTAGAAACAGAGATCTTTCTCAGACAGGGCCTGGCAATGCGCCACATAATCATCTGTTTGCAACGATCTTCCTATGCTCCGTGGACTAGCTCCGCAGTTTATTCCTGCAATTAAGAGGTTATACTTATCGCTAATCGTGTAATCATTGGGCCTCGGAGTATTCTCTTAGCGCTTCCGACGGCCTGTCCTCGGGGTCTCGGCCGGTAGAGGATACCGGACCCCCGCCTCATTCTTTATTTAGCACCTTGAAAGTCAATGCGTAATGCCTTCGGCCCCGCCCCCGCAACATCGCCATTTGGTCTGACTAGAGCGTGAAGACGACAACTCACCCACCATCGTGTGACTCTTACCCACAGACTATAGCAAGTTCCGAGAAGATCACCATCCGAAGATGCGGAGGATAGACAGTTTGTCGGTAGATTCCGTCGGTAAATGAGGTTGGCCTGAATTGAACCCTGAAGGACCATAAAACGACCCTCCTCGTTGTAAAGTCTTTTATATACAGCATCATTTCTAACAGTTTCTGACTATACGTTAAATTTCTATACTTATACTCAAATATTTCGCACTGTATTCCACCTCGCAACAATGTCGCCCTCCTCTCAAGTCCTTCCCTCAGGCATTAGTCCTTCTGAGCATCGCCAATTCTTCGACGAGCTTGCCAAAGTCGTGGGCGATGAAAACATCTCACGGGATGCGTCGACAGGCGCTTTAACTGGCCCTCATAAGCAAGAAAGCTACGGCGATCCATACGCGCTAGTCAGTCAAGATCAGCATACTCCTAGTGGTGCCGTTCGACCGGCGTCTGTAGAGGAAGTACAACAGGTTCTACGACTAGCAAACCGATTCTCAATCCCTCTTTGGACAATATCCCGAGGTAGAAACCTTGGCTATGGTGGCTCGGCACCTGCTGTGGCAGGGAGCGTGGTCCTTGACTTGCACCGAATGAATCGCGTGGTGGAAGTCAGTGAGACGGATGCGTATGCCATTGTTGAACCGGGCGTCTCTTTCTTTGACCTCTATGAAGAGATCAAACGGCGGGATCTCGCACTCTGGCCATCTTGTGCTGCAATCGGATGGGGATCTGTCCTAGGCAATACGCTGGACCACGGCTTCGGCTACACTCCTGGCGGCGTGCACACAGAGCAGCAGTGCGGTATGGAAGTCGTTCTTCCTACAGGCGAGTTGCTGCGCACTGGAATGGGTGCCATGAACGACAGTCGGCTGTTTCCTCTCTACAAAGCGTGAGTTACTGGTCCCGAGCTGCTGTTTCCTCATCTACACAACGTGCTAAGCATCCTCCAGCGGATATGGACCAAGCGTAGATGGCCTTTTCTACCAGTCAAACTTAGGTCAGACTTCCCCTTCCCATGTTATCAGTATGGTGCCAGGTCGAGAATACTAATTTTCCTATTAGGTGTCGTAACTAAACTAGGCATGCATATCACTCCAGCACCCGAGGCGTACACCGCTTGTGAGCTGAGCGTGCCAAACGAGAACGATCTCTCCCAACTCGTCGAACTTCTTGCTGATCTCCAACGACGCGGCGTAGTCACAAATCACCCCTCCATTTCCAATGTCTTCCGCCAGGCTATCCTGTCCCCGGACGATGCTGTCAAAGCAAAGCTGGCACCACATTTCGGTCCCGGCAAAGCCGTTCCAGAGACTGTTCTAGACGATTTGAAGTCGACTTATGGCTGGGGATTCTGGAAGGCCGAGTTCGGTCTTCAAGGTGACGCGGATGTTGTGCCGGCCCTTGAGAGCTCACTGCGTCGCGCTATCACAAAGATTCCTGGAGCTCGACTTGACGCAAGACCGTTTGGTGGTACCCCAGGCAAATTCCTTCGCGCAGACGAAGTCGAAACGAGAGGCATTCCACATACTGGCGTTCCGTCATTAGAGGCACTGTCCCTAATGGACTACCGTCTATCGCCTGGAAGCGGACACACAGACTTCGCCCCAATCGTCCCTACCTCAGGCCCGGTATTGCTTGAATGGTACCTCGCAGCAAAAGAGATAGTATCTGCAGCAAACTTCGACTTCTTCGCCGATTTCCACTCTTACTCTCGGTACATCATTCCCATCGTTTTGGTGGTATACGCCCCTGAGGAGAAAGAACGGGCAAACGAGCTCTGCCAGAAGCTGATTGACGATGCCGTCCGTCGTGGACTGACTACGTATCGAACTCACGTTGAGTTCATGGATCAAATCAGAAGTCACTTCTCATTCAATGAGCATGCCCTGGCCAAACTTGTTGATAGCTTCAAGTCCACTCTGGATCCCAACAACATTTTGTCGCCCGGAAAGTCAGGTATCAAAGGAACTAAGGAGAAGTCTATTTCCTAAGCTTTGATACTTTCTTAATAAAGAATTCACGCTTTTTTTATAAATTGAAACCAGGACATTTGAATAGTATAAACTGCATTTGCCGTCCTGTAAGTGCTAGCCAGTGAACTATGAGTCATCACGTCTAATAGCAGGAATGGCACATCGGCTGTTACATGCACTGACAATTCATTGACTTTGATTCATATGTAAACATAAGTTACTGCATAGCAGCGCTGAGTACAGTGGTTCGAAAGATGCCAGGCCAGTGCTTTATCATAAGTCCAAGCTTCGAGATGGTCCAACGAAGTAATCACCATAGATGCGCACGGATGGGCATCCTACGAGATCTGATACGTTTTTAAGATTCACTCTGATGTCAAAATACATATTCTCTTGTCCCTAGACCTGAGCTGCTTATTTAGTGTCAGGCTGTCAGCGTGGATGAAGTACGATAGCTCCCTATGCTACGAGATTCCAAGTGACCTAAATCCATATCTTCTGCATACACGGATGTTTTAATTGCGCGATCTGAGACCAACACAAAAGGAGATCAACACCCCGTCATGAACCCTTCTACTGCTCAATCTGCCCAACCAGAAATTCTGCACCTGGACCCGCTGCATCAGCGCCATATAGAAAATGGGCAGGAAGTATAAACAACGTCCCGTCGCAAACTAGATCAGTAGGTAGACAGAAAATCTTGGTTCTGTCCGTAGGATAGTTCGGGATACGGCCCCCGAGCTGCTCGTTCTTGGTATATCCGAACAAGGCGGCGCCAACAACTTGATTCTGGACCGCGCCTTCGAGCTCGCTGAGTGCATATCCTACGACAACCGTGCCTTGACTATTTAATTCACAGATTAGCAAAGCAAGTGTAAATGAATGGGAGTTAGTACCTATAGCCAGCCGTCACGACGGGCGTATCTGGGCACTTGTCGTAGGCCATTTGGAAAAGTCTCTTAGCTTCATCAATGGAAGCATCATTGGTCCCCTCGGGAAGGAAGTTTGGTGCAAGATCAGCCGTATACGGTCCACCAACACCTTGTATCCAAATATCAGGAATGGCAAGCTGCATGGCTTCTCCAAGTATTGGCCCAACCGTGATTCCCTACATGTATTAGACTTAGATAATATGGTGTGTTGGGGAGGTGACGAACAAGATTGCCAGGCTCTGTACTACCACGTGCATAGATCAAAATGGCTGTGGGACAATTGGAGGAATCGCCATTCTCAAGATCATTACGGTTGAGAAGGTCTCGGGCTTCCAGTAGATTGACATCTTGTGCCGCGACAGCTTTCTTTTCGATTGATGCTGTGGGCAAGGCAGTAGCACTAGCCAGGAGGAAGGAAAGAATAAATGTAGCTCGCATGTTGAAGAGAGATTCGAAGGCTGGAGACAGTATGATATGGCTTAGAAGCGAATGCTTTGCTTAAAGAACAGGAATATTGAGTGCGATTATACAGGCTCCTGTCTAGATAGCCGTCTCCTTTATATAGACGGCTGCCCTTCCGTCAGGTGTTGTTACAAGCTTCATTGTGCTGTCTTGTACAGGATTCTCCTTCCGCTTCTTGTCTAGTTCACTTTGTTAGTATTCCTACGCTTGATCGGTTATACGGAATTCACATGGCTGTTAAGATCCGCCTGTCGGAAGTGCACTACAGAGTCGTTCTTTTCTTACCCTCACGTCGTAAGAACCAGGCTTGTATTGTATATTTGCCAGAAAGAGTTGAAGCATATAGCATGAAGCTTAACTCAATCCATCCACTCACAAGCCAAGCCAATCGAGTATTGGATACTATAACGATAATTAGGACGATCTTGAATCTCCTTCTGGGCAATTCTCAGCATTTCTGTCCGTGATACTTCAAGTGAATGCCTCCGCATCCCTGCAGCCTGCAGTGTGATATAAACAAGTCACCCGACCCCATTGCCTGTACGCATCGGGCCTTCTCCGTGATTTCTACCCCAGAATCCCTCGCATTGGTTGATTGTATTTAAACAGAGTTCAATCAACCCCAGAAAGGATGCTTACCCCAGGTTTTGGGATATATCCCTCAATGCATGACCAACGAAGAAGTGGGGAAGCCGAGGATCGAGAGTTGCATTTCGATGCTTGAATGCGCGGTCAAAGTGTGGGGTATGCATGCAGCTTGTCAGACAACCTCGGGTTCAGGGTCTTTTCTGTGCTTGTGATATGAAAGACGATTCACTGGTTGCGAACTTTGTATCTGGGCTGTCATATAGCGGTGGTTGAATCACTTTACTGTTACGATTTAATTCATATTTCTGCTTTAAAATATTTTATACTACTGAAATTGCCAGATGGTGATCAATGCTTTAGCTTGTATTCGCTACCCATTTTCGCCGTGTGTGAATGTATCTGTACCGAACAATAATACGAACCCAGCTCGTGTCCAAATCCTTGCTGCAACCATAGCCTCCTGCGAAGTATCTCTCATCATTATATGCTAAATGCCTTTACTCGTCTTGTTCCCGACACTCAAAGTTCTCCATCAGCAGCGTAGCAAACTTGGGGACGTGGCTGAATAACGTAAAGTCGTATTCATGGTCTTCTCCCACTTTCCAGGAGAGATCCTCAGCACATTCTTTTAACCAATCCTCATCGGCCTGCGCTGCCAACCTATCTACATTGTTCAGATGTCCAGGATAGAAATTTGCCTCAAAGAATGAGGTCTGATTGACGAGGTGTTCCAAGGCGGGAGAGGTTTTCCCCTCGGAGGAGAGCAAAATACCCAACAAGCTCATGCTGCGTGTCGAAATATTTTGTGTAGGTTTAGGATATTTTGCTTCAGCGCAAAGATCGAGACTTGCACTTGTGAGGTACTAGTCGGTATATCCTCCGACCTCCTCCAAGAACTTGTAGTATCTCGGCCCTTTGGCGATTCGCCATCTCTTGCCAAACAGGACCAGAGGAATAGCGGCGAGAACCGACATTAATACCATGATACCAAAGCAGGTCATGGTCCAACCATAACCAGCGGCTTCAATGAACGGCTGAACAGAGTAAGAGATGGCGAAGTTGACCATTGAGGAGCACATAGCCAGTACAACGACCAGCTCTCCAGATATCTGGGACTGTTAGTCTTGTCGTTGACACGGAAAGGGATGCAAAACTTACTCCAGGGAAGCAGTCCATTGCATATGCTGTAGCAATCGTGCAAGCCCCAACTTGGTGCGAGATCATTGCACCGATACCGATGGCGATGGTGATCCAATGCGCCTCCGTCTGTGCACCCCACCCGTAGAGCATGTACCCAACGGCAGCGAAGACGAAGCAAGGAACAAGAGTATAAAGTCGCATCTCAGGCTCCTTGACACCGCCATTTCGTCGGGCCAGAGCAATGACGACTTGGTCGCTCAGTACACCGATGCTCCAGCCAATGATGTCTCCCACCAAAGCAGCGAAGAAGACAAGTCCAGTATTGGTGGTGCTGAAGTTGTAAGGTGGTTCCGTCAAGATCTCGGAGATGGTGTTGAAAGAGACGATTCCAGCGGTGGCTCCGAAGGCATAGATGAACGCGGCCTACGATTGTTGGATTAGCGAGGAATGGCGACGAGTTGGGGGAAACACTTACGATGACGACGTTGGGGAAGCCCCAGAGGAAGAAAGGACGGCGAAAGTATTGCCAGAAGGTTGTTTTGTTCTGACGGTATCTCACCCACGGCTTCAAGATCTGTCTGTAATTTCGCTTGGGAAAGTCATCGACAATGCCGTTGGCCTGGCTCGGGACTGGCCTGAGGTCGAGTTTCTTGGCTCCCGTACCTTTATCTGGGGTCTCTTCATCCTTCTGGGGGGCAAGAGGTGCCGGCGCCTGCAATCCAGCAAACAGGAAACGAGGGAAGAGTGTCTCCTCGAAAGAGAAGGTGAAGGCAATCAGTACAAACACGAAGATGAAGCCGACGATGTTCTGGGACCATCTCCATCCGACTGTATCAGACATGCTGCCACCAGAGATAAGGCCTAGGCTGTCATGAGTTCAGTATAAAGACCCCACGGACGTTATCACGGCTGGTCTTACATGGAGCCAAGCTGCTGAGCAAACAGATAAACTGACAGCATGCGACCACGCTCATGAACGAAGAACATGTCGAAGATCTATAGATCAAGTCAGCGACCTTGTCAGTGCTTGATACCAGTCAGTTACTCACGGTAAGCTGAATTATCGCCTGATACGCAGACGTCCCTATTCCGTTGACAATCATGTTGAGCATCCATTGAACTGTTCCCTCAATGGCAGCGAGCCAAAAGCCTGTGGCGAGACAGAGACATGTTGTCGCGAGGAAGACTAGCTTTCGGCCAAAGATATTGGCAGTGGGCATCCACCAAATATTGACGAAGCCCTTACTCCGGTGAGTAGTGTGCAATCAGAGGGGCTGAGCGTTGACGTACCAGTAGAAGATAGTTCAAAGCGCTACCGCCGTTCATGTTTGTCAAAGTGACGCCTGTGTCTTTGCTGACAGTCGTCCAAGCCGCTATTGTCTTATCAGTATTGACAGACGAGGACATGCTCCCAGCACAACAAACCTCCAAGGGTGTTTTCACCAAATGAAAAGGCGCAAGCATATAGAGCTACTAGGAGGAGCTGGTAGTACTTCTTGCGCTTCGACCATGTCTACACAATTGTGAGTAGATATACGGAAAAAGGTGTTGGACTACACGCACGAGTGGGTCGCTTCCGCAGCTGGTCGGCTGTGGAATGAGAACAATGTCAGATTGTCCAACATGATCGCTGTTCTCTAACTTGTGATTCACTTTTTGTATTGTTAGCTATTTTTCAAAACAAGAATGAATGTGCTTCCATACCGTCAATGAGTTGTTCAGTTCCTGGGACTGCTTCACGATCGATCTGCAGAGCCATGGTTAAGAATGCAATGTGTTTATACTTCCTGGTGGCTGGCTTAAGAGAGTGTGCGAGAGGTGCCAAGAAGGCGGTTTATATGCTTTAGCATTGGTGTCTGTTGGTTGCAATCTCCGGACGATTGCTTCCGGCATGGCTTATCAGCCGACTGATTGTTGATACCAGCTCGGATACGACTGTGAAGGTCCAAGCGACGGGATCGATTGCCTGATAACAACCACATCTGATAGTCGCCGAAACGGACCTATCTGGAATCTGGGGTCACGGCTATTCAAGATAAAGGGCGCATTGATTTCCATCTTTACCCCAGACTTTATGTTAGCCTGATCCTTGGGGACTCACTAGTCTTTCATGAGCGTAGTCAGCTTGTGAGATGGCCATTGTCACGTAATAGCGCGGCGGAGAATGCGAAAAGACTCGGAAAGCGGGATATCGGATTGGCGAATGTGTAATTTACCTTCTAAAAGTAGTAAGATCGAGGCCAATCTCAATATGATGTTGGTATCGCTCATGACGGAATGTCGATGTCAGGTGATGGTTGAGAATCGAATTGCCCCGCGTTCGGCTGGACCTTCCCTACACTAAGCCACGAAGCGCTTATCTCAATGGCTATCTTAAGTATCTTATCAGAGTCACGCTTCCATTCCACCTTGACGTTATGCCTAGTGGTTTGTTAATGGTTCGACCTCAAGTCGGCTATCGGCTTTATGCAGATGCCGATTGACACCAAATCTTGCGTCTGACGAAGGCGAGTAGTCGCACCTGGTAATCTCAGCTCCAATTGATGAAAGATGGAATGTTCAGCTCAGGTAGGTTGTAATTATGCACATAGCGTACATAAGGATTGGGGTGCAACAAGTTTGACAGATAACAAAAGATATTGTATTATATACTATGAAGATGGAAATCATCGATCTCAAGCATACGGCCGGCAGATCATCAGTGCCTTGTCTCAATAGATGGAATGCGCTCGAGCACTACCTCGTGAAGAACCGAGAGGAATTAACGTGCTTTCGAGAAACCGTCAATGAGAAATGCTCGTCCAGCGTTTAACATTTGCCCTTCTCGAGAGTGGTCCTATAGACGGTTAGTATAACGCGTGTTGTTAAAATCATTGGGGAGACTTACTCTGTGTGCCAGCTCTTCACCCGTCCCTGACCTCCCTCGGGGCATTTAGAGATGGGAAGAAGGAGGTTTCTCTGACACTGGCTGGAAGTAAGACCTTGTCGAATTCCCCACTCATTGTAGATCTCAAAGATGAACTTGCCATCACCGGACGGCGCATCAACACACTTGGTCCTCTTCTCACCAATGTTGTAAACCCCTTGAGCGCCGTTGCTGCACCACTCAGTAGCAGCCTTCGCAGCAGCGACCTTGTTACTTCCCCAAGGCAGAATATCCTCGCCGACGTAACAAGCAGCAATCTCGGGGTACTCAAAGCCAATGGTGCGGACACAGACGTTGGCATCGGCCCAGAGGCTCAGGCAGTCCTTGCCGACGGTGGGGTTCCATTCCTTGAATTGGTCGAAGGAGATGCCGAACTGGGCGGAGATGATGAGGCAGTTATCGCCGGGCTTGACGTAGTAGAAGGCATCACAGTTATCGACCATGCCCGGCTGGATGGGGAGGGGGGTGGTGATGCCGTTGTCGCCGGTGATGGACTCAATGGCAGTGGCTTTCTTGGCTGTGGCGCTGGGACCGGCGGCGAGGACACCTGCGCTAGTGGTGAGAACGGTAGTAATGGTAGAGAATTTCATTTTGGCGGTCAAGTTGTTGATATCAAACTCTTGGTAGGCTTGTTGTTTGAATGGCTTGAACAACTTGAGAGATTGTCCACTGATCGCAGAAACTTGGCTCCTTTATATAGATTTTCATCGTGAGTATTATCCTCTGATTCAACCTCGCCGAGCCAAAATTATCTCTCAAAAGCTATACCCGTCCCATTTTCATAGCACTAATGCAGGGCAAATTAGGCTGCTGCCGCCCTCGCCAACAAAAAGTCCCCTGAAAATCACATTCTCACCAATAATGATCATCGCCAAGCTAGGGTTGGTTCGTTTGTAGAAATAACCGAACGTCTTGGCATGAGGCGCGGAGCGGCACAGGTGGATCGACTAAATATTTCCGCATCCCGAATGACTCGAAAAGTCGAATCATCCGAGCCCTATGAGGCCTAAGGCTGACGCCGAGGGTCCGGAGAATTCTTTCACGATGTGGAGAGTTAATGCTTTCTTGCGGTGTGAAAAGACTGATGCTACGGTTGTGACCCCACCAGGGCCGGGGATTTCCTCGTTGGGAAGGCAATGCGAGTTTTTTGGTATGCTACGTTGTATTGAAAGTAAGCTTCTATTCAGCCGCAGACTAGTTGATTAAGAATGATCCTTAGAGCTGCATTCAACCTCGTATTGAAGAGATATATAATGACACTTATGGACCGTGAGCCAATAAGACTATACACGTGTGTCGCCAGCGTAAGATCGTAACATTCAACATTCGGTCAGCCGCTGGTCGTGAAAGCCCACGATACGAGGGAATACCACCGTGCAGCCTAATCCTCCTTCACGATCTCTGAGTTTCGAAGTGCATGGTATTCAGCCGTCGGGCGAGTGCCCTCTAACGTCTGCACAGCCGCCATACGTCTGGTGTTCAGAAGATCCAGATTGATTTGAGGCCCCGTAAAGGTCCCCTTTTTGGTTGCGAACCAGAGGGCTATGACAAACGCTACCAGTCCGATGAAGACGACTGAGACATAGCTCATGTTCTCAGGCGTAACAGGCATGGTAGTCGGGAAACAGTACAAGATATCGAGAAATACTACCCATGCGACCGAGATACCATTGATGGCAGCACCGTATCTGCCGAGACTGAAGTACCGAAGTGGCAAGACACGATCACGCCCTCGATAGAGGAGAACAGCTTGGGGAATGACGCAGGAAGTTTGAAGAAAGATGATGGCCGCGCTGACCATGGCAGAAAATGCGGTTGACGAACCGAGGAAAATGAGGCCGTATAGCTAGAGCAAACGGTAAGTCAGACGGAAATGGAACTCTTGGTCGAAGTTATACTAACAGTGATAAAGACAGCTGAAAGAAGGAGTGCATTGACAGGAACTTGGAACCTTGAATGAACACGGCCCCAAAACTGTGAGTAGGGCAAGGCACCGTCCCGCGAAACGGCCCAGAGCGTACGTGACGAAGTTGTCGCTATAGAGTTAGCACATGCTTTGTCATGAGAAATAAACTTACCATTGGCGACAAGATTGGCGAAGAAACAGAAGGCAAACAGCGACATCAGCACCGACGCAGCGGGCCGAGATCCAGTTCCTTGATAGTAAATCTCAAACAGCGGCAACCCAGTTGTGGTGTTGAGTACGGCTGGTACATCAGAGATGGCATACATGAGAGACGTTGCAAAAGGGAACGCGGTTAGTAAGCCCATAAGCAAGGGATATATCATGACCTTTGGTACGTTCTTGGCTGGGTTGGGTATCTCTTCACAGAGATGAGCTCCGCAATCACTGCCTAGAAATGCATAAACAGCATTACCAACCGCTAACATGAACGCAAATCCGTCACTGGACCAGCCTGTTCGGTTCGTAGTATCGGTGAACACGAACTCAGATGACGCATGATTCTTCGTTACGACGAAAAGAGTTATCGTAGTCGCGCCGAGAGTCAGGACCGATAGGATGAAGACCATCTTGTTGAAAAGAGGAATCCACCGCGCCGTGAAGATGTTGGCGGCTGTGGCGATCCAGATGAGAGCAACGTATATAAGGTACTGGTGCCATCGCTTTTGATCCCAATCTGGATGCCATGCGCCAACAATGTCGAGGATCATGGATGAAACGAAGTTGGAGACTGAGCTTGAGGCGAGCCACCAACCGATAACACTCATCCAGCCATTTCTGTCAAAAGGGTCAGTATCTCAACTTTATCTGATCAAGTTCTGGTACTGACAGATATGACGCGAAGGCCTTGTAGTCATCCCGCGCAACCATAAAAGACCAATAGTACTGCGCCCCAGCCACAGGATACGCGGATGCGAGCTCGGCCATGCCCAGCGAGACGATGGTAGTCATCACACCAGCGATTGGTAGCGACCATAGAGTCCCAGCTGATGAAGCCTCGGTCAAGCTGATTCCGATCGAAGAGCCCGTCCCGAGCCATGTACAGGTCAAAGTGAATGACAGTGCGCCCAAGGACCAAAGCGAGAAGCGGCGCGGCATGGCTTGGACATATCCCGCGGCTTCTAGCTCGAGAGTATCGTCATTACTGACTGTGCTTGAGGAGGCACGCGACATTTTTGCGATGTTTGTGACACGAGGGACAAGGGATGCTCAGCCGTCGGGTGAAAACTCGTTAAGTCGAGAAATTGCTAGCAACAAGGTTTGCACGAGAAGCCAAACTGTAACGGTGACACTTCAAGCCGCTTGCAGAAAAAGGTACGATCGCACGATATAGCGCGGGAAAGGAAATGAAAACTGGGAGATCTGAACCCCCTCATTCTGATGCGCTGTCGATCACGAGGCGATGTCTCACTTGAGTTGCACAAGATGTCCGAGCGACGCCCAATGAGACATACAGGAGGCGCTGAGTTGTGCAGAGAGATAAGAGATTAGAAATTATGCTTATGTGCAGCTTTAGGAAACTCTTCATAAGCAAGTTTCTCAGCTCGTGTGACGTAACCAATGATCTAGCTTTGATAAACACTCGTGCATTCAGCGAAGAGAATTTAGGCTTCCAATCATCAATATTTCACAAATGAATAAAGCCGATCTACAAGGGCTAATTTAAAAATAAAGACTGCAACTTAATACGGATAGTAACCTCCCCCAGGATATCCAATCCAGTCACGCAAAAGACCATTCATAATCAGGAAAATGATACACATAGCAGATACAGGTCCGATAGCCGACCCAGAAATACAGAAGTGGCCATTCATGACAGCATAGTCAAAGCCTATTTACCTCATTAGCTTTCAATCACATCAGCGTCGTTGGTAGTCTAACCAATCCAGATAACCCAAGCAGACACGAATGCCCCAGAGACGTCTCTTGAGAAAGCAGCGTTTCTAAAGCATGGAAATACCAATAAACAAAAGTATCGCACCGCATGCGACAAGGCTACTTGAGCCACTGAGTAGGAAGAGATTGGTATCACTATTTTTGCCCATCGAATGACTATCGTACATGTCATATGTGTTGCAACCATGGGGCATCTCCCCAAAACCACTGACTCTCAAGAACATAAGTTTACCGGCAAGTGCCAAGACGCCCAGCACGCATTCTTGGAAGAGTACATCGGTGGCTGTACCTGTGAGAGGTTCGTAGAAGCAAGCCGATAACATGACAACCACCCAACCAACACGAGGTTTGGTCAAATAAAGTATGATAAGCGGCCCTATGCTGACATTTATCCCAGAGACCTTGACAGCCACGGCGCTGACGACGTATTGTACCACCGTCATGGCTATAGTCGCCAGGGTGCTGTAGGGCGTCCATAATGCGACATCTTTCGATGATCCGTTGAGATGGTTGTAGTCCCAGAACCTCGGCTTATTTCTTGTTTTGCGATTACCGAGGGTCAGACGCGTGACTATCGCCGAGAGATGATTGACGATAAAAGGTAAGAGAATGAGGATAGTGGCATTGCAGTCTTTGCGGGGGAGGGAGCTGAGTACCGTCGGGACTTGACCATTGGGGGCGTTTCTATCGCCATAACCCATTTTTACGGTCAGAAATTGGACTTGAGTAACATTTCACAGAATATGGCTTTGTTGACCAAGTTCTCAGATTTGATCTGTTTATAAGTTGCACGACTACAAGCACTAGTCTACTGTTCTCATTCAGCTCAACATGCCACCATTCAGCTTTGCGTACAAAGTTCCAGTGCATATCGCAGCAGATGATCGTTTCTCCCCAACCGCAAGGTCTGGATGCAGCCAATATTGACGCCAATTCGTTTGTCGCTCTTGATGATTCGTCGGGGGTGAGAGTCGACATGCCAAGACCCGCCACAGTCATAGGGGTACGGAGAGCTGGAAATTCGAGGTTGGGAATATTGCTTCCAGCCGCCTCTTTAACTGATTAAGCATATCCATTTGAGACCCTGAGCAGGGGCCATGCGGGAAGTCATAGGTTTTGCTCGGTCTGGATGCTGTTCAGTGTTGCATTGGAGAGATGAGTGATTTTATAGTGCTCTAAACGTGGCAACTTTGTTAAGGAACTTCCAGTAGCTGGCTGTTATTCTGCTCTAACATCTCTCACCAATATCTTAACATCATGTCCCAGTTTCGGAGAGATAACACCCAGCGTTGGCGCTTTATCATTCATTCCCGGAAAAGGCTGACTCTCACAACCCCCAACAACCTGAATGTTATACCGCGTGACGAGAATCGCAAGATAGACTAAAGCCATCTGCCGCGCCAAAAGTCGTCCGGGACATAACGTCGTACCTCCGCCGAATGGCTTGTACGTTCTCGCCGAGTGTAACTTCGGGTTGTCAATGAACCTGTCGATATTAAAGTCTTGCGCGTTTTCACCCCAGTATTCCTTATTTAGATGGAGTTGGCGATAAGGCATTATAACATCGTTGCCGGCTTTGAACTGGAAGCCAGCGATTGTTGTGTCTTGGGCGACACGCCGAACGCTTGCTGATCCGCTGTGGAGTCGCATCGTTTCGTAGTATGTCGCGTTGAGCTTTGGGCACCCTTTGAGGTATTCTACATCAGGTTGGTGATGAATACCGTTCTTGAATGCTTGTGCGACCTCCTTTTTGATGTTCTCTTTGAGATTTGGGGTGTACAGAGTTCGGGCTAGAAGCCAGAACGCCAGAACAGATGGATTTCCGTTGATGCTTCACACTGTCAGTATGGGTTAAGATATAGTACCATTGACTTACGCCCAGTAGAGCTTGAATAGGACAGCAGCAATGTCACGATTGCTTATCCCGTGTTTGCGCATCTCATCCTCAGCCTTTATCACAAACGTAGCCGCATCTCGTCTTTGGTCCTGTGATATCTCGAAATACCGCTCTAGAGCATCGATAGCCGAGTCTCTCGAGTCGTAAGCTGATCGCGATAGAAATCTCGGGTATTTGTACAGTAGCTTCCATGTCTGACAATGTAATGTGCGAAAGTCATCGACAAGTCTAGATGAGTTCTGGACAAGAGCAATACCAAAGAAGCTATTTGTCGAAGCTTTGACTATAATATCACTTGTCCATTTTATCATGTCATGCTCACTGCTCTTACCCGTAGTGAAGGGGCTCCCCTGTTGCATAACGCTGTCGAGTTCTAGTAGGAATTCGTCGTAGAACCTTTGGAATGAGGTTTGAGTCATATCTGCGCGTATCCAGGATCGAAGAGAACTAGGAATTGACGAAGACGTCTCAGTAACGGTAGTTCCCCATAGTATATTTCTGGCCTTTTTAGAAACGGAGACACATTTCATGAACTCGTCGACACAGGCGTCAAAATGGAGCTCTTTCGTTTTCTGATGAGTCTCGGCAATATCGTGAGGGTCAAGAATTACATAGGCGCGACGACCGCCAATAAAGACGCTGAAGGGTTGCGCAGGGATCCGAAAATATGATCTTGATTGCAATAAGCACGACTGGTATAGACAATCCCGTTAGTACTGACCTTGCAGCCACCAACAGCTTCTCAGGGTCTGCGAAAAATGAAATATTGTGGCCAATACCTGCAAGTCCGTGGTTAGATGTTTGGCTGGTACGCAGACAAGCTCTTACCTGGGATCCGATATGGCAGCATCGGAGGCTCCGATTGAGAGTTCCATAGCGCGCCAATTCTCAGCAGGTACTGCCAAACAACATATGCAGCCAAGCACGTGCCTAAGACACGGAAGAAGATGTGATGGTGCAGAGAGAAACAAGGGCCATCGATTTCCACGGCCTCGATAGTGGCGTTTACACTTGGCGTGACAGTTATCGCACTCATGGCTCTACGTTTGCTATTCTCAAAATAACGACCCTGGGTGAAGGCGGACCAAGCCCTACTTATGCTGGAACTTGGAAATTGCTCGACTCCTTTTCTCGTGTTACTTTCTTGGGAGATCGACATGAACGTGGCGCCCTCTGTTATGTGTCTCAGTGTCGCCCTAGGGACGCCAGTAGCAATCTTCCGGCTAAGACATAAGGACAGATTATACATGCGGTGAGGAAGAACGAAAATTAAAATGAGAACACAGTGGCTTTTGGTGTTGAGCTCCTCTTGGGAATGAATGCGAATACGGATCTGGATGAGACTGCAGCACCCATTTTAATGGTGCGAATCCACTGGCAGGGTTTATTGCTAATAGATGTCTCGTGAAACCTGTCATATTCTAAATGAGCCACTTTCAGGGCTGAGAGGCTCGCTTTCTCGGAGACGAGGATATGTTGGGTGAGGCATGCCATTCTACGATGACAGAAATTTCCTCAGTCTTAACCTAGTGAATGTAAAGTTCCGACCACTAAAATTGTGCTTTTCACTCTCTCGCCTTTCTATTGCCAGTTTCCTCTGGCAGTGGCTCATGTAGCTGGTACAGGACGAGATCGGACTGTCGCTACGCTGTAGATGCTGGGGGTTGAAAGAGCAGATATATTCTCGGTAGTCGAAAGGTAACGGATATATGTTAAATAAACATTACCCTACCGTAAGGAGTCAGTCTCATTGCTTTTGAGACTGCCGACATGTACCGAAACCGTCAACGGCTGTCCCTCACAGTATAAGCGCATCCATGGAAAGACACTCTACAGTCAAAATATAATGGAGACTCGTGATTAAATTAGACCTTAGGCTTACTTTCTTCACGAGCAATATCAAAATTTTAACAAGAAAAAGCTTTCCTTTGATACCGACTCACGTGGCTGATGGTCGATAAGGTTCATCAGATCACACTCAGGTTCAAAATTCAGAATAACCAGCTCCAGATTTGTGCTGCCAAATGGCTACAGAAATTTCCAAATTAAAGACAATACTTCATAAGCTTCAAGATGCAATCACCAGCTCTGCCAGTAGCAGTGTTTTGGTTCATTTCATTTGTCAGTGCTCCCGACCTGAACAGACAGCATATAAAGCTTTTATCTAGAAACCTACACAGAATTCTCTGTTGGTAGGCAGAACTATTAATAAATACAGGTTTCCTAATGAACTCACTGTCGGTAACTCTCTCCTCGATTTTCTTCCTCATCCGGATTTATCCTGCTCTCGTTACTTTTTCAGTAACTCAGTGTTTTAACAAGAGATCAACACTTAGCTCTGAAAAGCCACACGACTTCATCATGAATTTCGGATTCATTATCTGCTACATAATTGTCTTGATATTCGCCTATATCGGCAACAACTATGAAAGGCTTTTCCATGCCTTTGTAGTGGAATTAAACCGGTTGGGTATGCAAACCATTTCCCTTACAGACGAGTACTAACCGACGAAAGATCATTGGGAGGTTCCAGAAACAGATGACGAGGATTGGGACTCGGACGGAAGTGACGATTACGAATCGGGTATGTATTCCCACTTATCTGATGCTATATATACTGACCGACTGTCAACAGCTGGCGAGGGCTATTCTTCTGCGACACCACAAACATAGCAGCCAGGAAGTGCATTGAGCAGCTCTGATGAGGATACAGATGATGGATCAGACATTTCAGACGCAGAAGCACTGTTCAACGAAGATGGCGAAGGTAGACTTGATTCAACAATAGGTAGTTGCTTGTCGGGTGCTAAGGTCATACATAGCTCGATAACTTTTTCTTCGAGACAGGGTATCATTCTCCAATCAGATTCAAGCCTGGGAAGATCTTTTACATATAGCACTGCAGAAATGGTTTGAAAGCCTTGTCTTGCCCGACCAAAATCTGCGGGCTGTCTTAAATTCTATTGCCAGGGACCAGGGCTATCACATACTCATCCTCTCGTATTGCTATGGATTGAGACACTTTCTATCCGTTAATTCAATACCAATTCGCCTGCAACTATGGTCTTCGAACCTATATCGGTGGATATTACTTGATATTTATCTAACAGGGTATTCATCCCAGGTGCTCCATAAACATTCAATCTACAGGGTTGGTGATGAAAATGGATAAGATTTTCGTAATGACAGGGTTGCATCCAAACTCTCATGGCCCATTCTTAATGCACCTCCTCCCCATAGAACACTTCACCCATGCATGAAATAGGTGGGGGAGTCAGGCAATGCGAGATAAATAATTTGACCGCCATCTCGGTTTTCTTCTGTCACAAACCGTTTTACCTTTCTGCAAGCTGCAGTGAGACTGAAACCAACAGATCTCTCGGCCTTTTTCGCTTATCCTCCGTTCTCACAATGTCTTCGCCAAAATCTCCTGACAAGTCACCAAAGTCTCCTCACTCTCCTCCCGGGGCCGTGGAGGCAGCCGAGCCACCCGCGCAGCAGGCACGAGATGGTTTCATTCAGCCTGTCAGTCTTAACTTTATGTAGTTCTACTACCCTGCTGATGTTATCTTTCAGGATACTGATTCAGACTCTGCGTATTCTTTGTCGTAAGATGGCATGCACTGACACCGGGGTAGGCTTCGCTAATGTGGCCCAGAACGGATCTTACGGATACTGAGTCCCTACGCTCTTCCATTTCGAACTATAAGTGGGTTCATGGTAGACGCTTCCATGCATATGGCGATGGAACCTACTGGTGAGCTCTCAGAACACGCAGGTAGTAATTATCGTTCACACGATTAGGGGAGCGAATGACGATCGCCAGCAAGAGGCTGAAGATTTGATGCAAGTCTCACTTCTATAAAGTTTTATTATCATTGTTTCTAACAAAACTCAGTCATGAGTTGTTTCGGGCAGTCCTCGACGGCAAGCTATACGAAGCTCCGATCGGCAAGAATCCGCAGGTTTATCGCTACCTATCCAATTCCATCCCCATTCACTGATCCTCGTAGGATGTACTGGATATCGGCTGCGGCACCGGTATTTGGACCATGTGAGTCACCACGGTACTGTGAGAGTGCCTCAAATGTACTGATGGTCCCAGTGATATGGCAGACCTACACCCATCGGCCGAAGTCGTTGGTGTTGATCTCTCGCCAATCCAACCAAACTTCATACCACCTAACTGCAGATTCGAAGTTGACGATATTAACAAAGAGTGGACGTTTCCAGAGAATAAGTTTGACTTTATTCACATTCGCTACATGACTGGAACCGTCCCAGATTGGACAGAGCTCCTCAAGAAGGCCCAAAGGTAGACCGCGTACTCTATTCCATCTTTCAAGATTCTTCTCTAACATTGCACAGGCATCTCAAGCCCGGTGGCTGGATTGAGCATGTTGAGATCTGGGGAGATGCCAGAGCTGACGATGATACCATGAGCCCCGAATCTCCGCTCAAAACCTGGGTCAAGGTCTTTGAGCAAGTGGGAGAAAAGATCGGAAACCCATTCTTCTGGAACCCCGCCGACGAATTTGAGAAAGCCGGCTTGAAGAACATCACCGAGAAGAAAGTCAAAGTGCCTATTGGTACTTGGGCGAAGGATAAGGATCTCAAACAATGGGGTGCATGGAACCGACAGTTCCTGCTACAAGGATTGGAAGGTTTCTCCATCCGCAGCTTGACGGAGCTTCTAGAAGTATGTCTTTTGTTTCATGTTGTGGCTGAGCTAACAGCTTGAACTCTAGTGGGAGTACGAGAAAGCGCAGGTCTTCCTCGTGGAAGTGCGTAAGGAGCTGTTGAACCCAAAGCTTCACTCATACTTGTTGGTGTACGTTGTTGACAGTTTTGAAACTATTATCTCTTGAGGCTAACAGGCATCTGCACAGAACCACTGTATATGGTCAAAAGCCTGAGGAATAGTCGAAAGGATCTCGAGAGGTTGATGACATTGTCAGTTATGGGGCAACATCAGTTTTATTAACTAGGTCTATTTACTCTTGTCATCACAAAATATCCTATAACTACAGGAATAGTTGTCATTGCCACGAACTCTGGATTTCCCTGACAGCTTGGTTCAATCGGCAGAGGATTGAGCCCGTCCTGTTTGTAAATGCTGCCAATCTTCCGACGAGGTAAAGAGCGCGATGCAAATATCGGCCTCCGTTAGAGCTTCTCCTGACTCCTCAATTTCATGATCCTGCCGTGACTCAACATTTCGTCTCTCATCCTCATAAGGCTGCTTCTCTCCAGCTGCCAACTTACACATCCTTTTCCCAGAGCGATCGTCGCCAATTGTGCAGAACCGATTGACGGTTGGCTTATACTGATCAAACCGATCTTCCGTGCCCACATAGTGATTGCGACAGGTGACGTCGTTGCAAGTCTCCGGCGCGCCAGCAGGTCCATTATAGAGGTATGACTTTCGGTCAACGGCATGAAACCAGTCGTGAGGTGCACAGCTCAAGCCCCATTGCTTGTAACGAATCTTCCTATGGTAATTGACAACAATACAGCTCTTATCGTGCCTGCAGTGACCACACGCTATCCGGTCGGGGCCTAAAAAAGTTGAGTCGTGTCGACGTTGGCGGTTCATGTAGCCCCAACCACCGCGGAGCTTGATAAGGTCTTCTTCTGGTGACACTACTTCTGAGCGGTCGATTTCGGAGATTGCGTTCCATTCGGGGAGTGTATTGGGGCCACGTTGTGGTAGCAAAAGCTGTCCTCCATTCTGTCTAATTTTTCGGAGTGATTCATTGAGCTTATGTCGATGTAGATAGCCACTTTGGTGGAGAATAGATCGATCGCTGCCCGAATGCCCTTGCCACAGAATATGCAGTATAATATCCCACTCCCAGTCGGCAGACTTTGTGGCAAATACCCTGGGGGTCTGATCGGTATAGTCGAAGTTGTAGTTGCATGGTACCTTGTGCTCGGGGTGCTCACAGCTAGTCACGAGTAACGGCCTTTCTTCAGGCATCATGCTAGGTAGAAGACGTTGTATATCGGCTCGGGTGAGTGTTTTGTGGTCACAAATTCGGATATAGCCCTCATTTGCAATGCAGACTCGGCCATTCGGCAGCTTGGCCTGGTCTTGGGAAAAGCACGAGGAAGGGTGGTCCGTCTGGCAGGAGTGACAATGAAGTAAGTCCTGAGAATTGCAAGCTGAAAACTTGCAAGTTGGCGAATAACCGGCCTTTATCCTGTCCTTCCGGCCTACCTGGCAGTTCTTGCATGTGGTATAACTCCTGGTGAAACCACCAAGTCCTTCACCTCCCATTCTTCCTTCGATGGATAGAAATCCAAAGGACTTATATTTGAAGCAATGGTTACCACCTGGTGGACAGATTTGAGACGTATACTTGTCTTTGTAACCATCTGAACACTGTTGGCAGCATCCATCTCGGGAGAAAGGGTGTGTGATGAAGTCTTTCGCGTGCAATAGACATCTGAATCGGCGAGACACCTGACGGAGGGCGAAGAAGGCGAAGAGTGATGGTTTGTCGAATGGGTCCGATATACAAGAGACTATCATCAAGAGGATCTCATCGGGGAGTCTTTGTAACATGGAAGATCGGGGCGTTCTACGTGATACTTGATCCCTTTGAGGTCTTGTAAACTCAGAAGGACTGATGCCTCGAGTTGGGATCAGTGGCTCGCTTCCAATACATCTCTCCATTTGTGACTCAGGGTCCATCTTGGTTTCTTTTGGTGTTTCCAAGTCCGCCTCGCGTCGTCCATTTATAAACATTTCTATTGGAGGAGGAACACTCGAAAAAGAGCGGGTTGTAATAGTTATCATCGTGCGCTGTGCCTCCAGAGGCAAAAGGGTGAGTAAAAATGCGAAGCTGTCTATGTCGAGTTGAGGAAAACGAGAAGGAAAGGTCGAAGTGACAGGACAAGGTGTCAGCATATTTATCAGAGTTCAGAACATGGCAATATTAAGCTTTCATCATAGAGCACATGTATGCTTGGATCTTAGGGCTTCTTCTCAAAGTATAACGCGAGAATTCACGATCTAGCTCGCTAATAATTTATAAGGTTCACACAAACATCATGAATACTTAGTTTAAGTTAGCAGCCTAAAGTTGAACATTATGGCCAGCAATCAGCTGCGTATCCCTCTGTCTCTGCAGTCCCGAGTAGCGCAACTCAACAGCGAGGGGGGAACGTCCAGGAGCCTTGGAATTACATTAAAATCTTAAATCGCGGGCTAAATCTTTTCCATCTTCCTTTGGCCCGCCAATAAAATTATTCGCTGGAACAGAGACCTGTCAGACACTATAGGCAGTAATACGGCAGTTCATACAAATTTTGCCTGTCTGGCTACAAAGGTGATTACTGGCCGGAGGTTGAACTCTAGTCTGCTAAGACACATGATGAGAACACGATGTCCATTCATCTACATCACTCAGCGGGTAAGACACATTCCATCCGAACTGGGAAACGCAAGGAGAAAAAGCGGATTATTCAGGCCGAGATCCTGGAGGCTGGTGAATTTAAAAGTAATGACTGTTATGAAGACATTCATCTCGGTTGTGCAAGGTTCATCGCCATTCTACCAGAGTGTCACAGTTTACCAAGGCTAGTCATGATTGTTTGGGTATCCAAAGTCTCTTTAGGTACTAGAATAACACTATAGGCTTGGACCCATGCATCAACATCGCTTGCTAGTCATACCAATCATCACCAAATATCCATTACATCAACTCAAAGTATCATCAAACAATTAAGTCTTCTTGGTTCCCTCGATCTCAGGACCAGCAGTGTTGGTGTTCACGGGGGTGACAGCATCCATACCCTGAAGCTTATCGGTAGTCCTGTCAGGTCCGACAATCTCGAACACTGTTTCGGAGTTAGTTAGGATCTATCAATAGAGATTGGGGATAACTTACGATCAACAGGAGTGGAAGTGAACTTGCGAGCGTTGACCTTCTTCTGGAAGAGGTAGTCAAGATCGGCAAAGCTACGGTTCATGGTCTCAGGTAGGAAGAAGAAGATCCAGACAGCCCAGATGAAGCAGAGTCCGAAGTAGAACATTCCAGTCTTGGCTCCCCAGTTCCAAGCATCGCTGCTAGAGTTGAGCATACGGGGGTTGAGCTGCTGGACGACGATCTGACCGCAGACGTAGACAGCACGACCGATGACAATGGTCTGAGCGCGAACACGGTTGGAGGCGGTCTCAGCAACAACGACGTAAGTGGTAGGGCCAAGAGAGATCTTGAAGATACACTGAACAACGACGAGGAAGGCAGCTGTGACGATGGCGACACTGTCGACCTTGGGAACAAAGCCCATGATACCAATGATCAACATGCAGGCGCCGATACCAGAAGAACCATAGAAATAAAAGGTTCGACGGCCAATCCTACCCATGAGGGAGATGGCGATACCGGTGGCAAGGATGTTGACGGACTGGATGATCATGTTGTAGTTGAAAGCCATAGTGTTGCTCATACCAATAGACTTGAGCATGATGGCGGCGAAACTGGTGATGGATTGACCGTTGAGAATCTGAATGACCCACGCCATGCAGACAATGCCAGTTCGGCGAAGGTTAGTTCCTGTGAAGCAATCCTTGAAACTAGCATCCTCAGCCTCAACCTTCTCCATCTCGTTGGTATGCTTCATGAGAGCGAGAGTCTGAGCCATAGACTCATCAGTGTAGTGGCCCTTGCGAGCGAGACGGCGGAGAGCATGCTCAGCAGCCTCGAGCTTACCGCGACGGACGAGGTACCAGGGAGACTCGGGGGCGAAGAAAGCGACGGTGATCAGAGGAGGAATCCACATCCACTGAAGACCGTAGGGAACACGCCATCCAGCGTCGCCCTTGAGGTCGAGTGAGCCACGGAGGACACCAGTGGCGAGGAAACTTCCGGCTCCCCAGCACATGGAGACCCAGGCGGTGAGGTAGCCACGGAGGGCGGCGGGGCAGATCTCGGCGGCGTAGGCGGTGGTGAGGGTCTGGAAGATACCCCAGGGGATACCGCAGAGGAGGTTACCGACGAGGAGCATTTCGACGTTGACGGCGAAGAAGAGGACGAAGATGGTGCAGGCCATAAGAGACATGGCGCCCTAATGAGATTAGCAGCGTCCAAATGAGACGCGATAAGAAATGACATACCATGTAAACTCGTCGAGAGCCGAATCGGGATTGCAAGAAACCATTGATCAAGAGACCGATGATAGAACCACAGTTGTTTCCAGCACCAATGGCACCCTGCCACTTCGTAGAGATATGCTGCTCGCCATTGGCGTCAGGCCAACCGAAACGCTTGAGATAAGCAGGATGGGCGAAGAAGTTGTTGATGAGACCAACATCCATGCCCTCCATGACCAGAGCAACACTCAGAAGCATACTGAACGTCACGGCGGGCCAGTATCGCGAGAAGAGCTCCTTCTTGGGGAGGAGACACTCTGCATCACTGGCAGCCACGGCGGCCTCGATGAGCTCGACCTGTGAGTTGTAGCCGGAGAACTCTGTGTGGTGGACGGGGACTTTCTGCCCGTCTTCCACGTGGGCTGTTTCATTCGGAGGCGCCATTGCTTCGAGGTGTGAGAAGGAAGAATGAAAGGAGGATGAGAAGGAGAGATGCTCGAATGCAGATCTGGGGAAAAAACAATGGGGGGAGGATAGCAGGATAAATATAAAGACTCCGCATCTCTATGGACACCAGCCCGATGATCAGACAGGGATATCTCGGTGGTACTTCCCCACGGGGGACTGGTCAAATCAGTGTTGTCTTCAGACTTCCCCGCATTGCAGCGAGATGACTTCGGTGTTCATAACCCGAGGTGACGCGCCATTCCTGATCCAGCATCGAATGTCCTGGTTCCTTGGCAATTCGGCGGAGAGAAATCCGAGTGAGAGGGCACTAAAAACAGGGTAGTGTAGTTCTCTGAGGTCGATTAAGGTTAAGCTGTTGTTTAACGCTGGTGGTGTCCCCATGGGGGTTCCCACGCGGACTCGGGGTCCATTTCTGGGGTATGAAATGAGAGGTTTGACAGCTGAGATGGGTATTTGATCTGTCAAAAGTCTATTCAATCTCTATTTTATGGGTATCATATTGATGCTTAATATCTAGGTGATGAAGGAACTGTGCTGTCCCCTTACCGATGCCTCGTATGCTGCATCTCAGCAACCCCATTCCCTGATAAATGACTCGTCTGGTTGCTGGCAAAAGACCTCGGCAAACCTCGCCGGCAATTGCCGTATCATATCCCATCGGCCGATTCGCCGTGTCTGACTATCTTGGCCCGCGAGTCTAGACCAGGTTGAGCTCTCAGCTCCCTCGACTGAGTCATGAGACACCACCTCGACTAAAATAATGGGGAAATTCGCTGTCAGCCGAAAAACGGTCGATGCTTTTTTTTATTTTCTCTACGCATGACTTGATACGACGCCGACAGAGAGGTTCGCCGAAAAGCTCTTCCCAGCGCCTCAGCTACACACAGATCAAAGGCTCGAGAACGGCGGAACAAAGATAAACCGTGAACCAATAACAGCTCCTTGAGGCCCCCATTCGACGTTGCCTTTTCTGTCGTCGAGGTTCTGTCACTGAAGAGTCCCATCCCCACAGCGGCCAACCCCAAAGTTTGCCCCGTTTTTTCCTGCACAAGCTTATTTTAAAGGAGGCCTAGAGGCCCAAGCGCATAACGGTGATTAAGGCAGCTAGCTTGGCTTATGCAAGCCACCAACAGCATCGTACGCTTTCTCCTCACGCTTCTCACAAATTTTTGTCAATGCCGATACGACTGCCGTTATCAGCCACATTTCACGTACAGTTATCATGACATTGAGCCTCGTAATGATAAACAATTAAGCAACGACGTAATACTAAAGCTCGCCCGATGTTGCCTTGGGAAGGCGGCCGTGACAATGGCGACACTGTCGCCCGCGGGAACAAAAATGCCACCCTGGCTGATCCTCGGCATTTCGGCCGAGCTCCATGCGCTCTCCAACGGTTTGAGCCAAGTCCGCGCCGCCTTTTCGTGACATTGGGGTTGGAGCCCCCAAAGTGTCCATCGCTTAACGTTTCCGTCGCTGCATCTTGCATCGCCAAGGAGCCAAACCGAAACTCCATGCTGAATCCGAGGGTTTGGGCCGCGCCTGTGCGTTGATGGCGATTTGAATCTCTGTCGGTACGCGTAAGTGATGTTTTTGGACGGTGAGTCTTGTGACGGAAGCCAAGATGGCTTTGGGGTTCCTGGATCTTGCCCCCGCACTTGGCAGATTGAGATCTTGAGATTTGGCAAACACCAGAGGTTGCTCGCTTCAGAAAGGACCGAGAGACATGAAAAAAAGACTTCAGCTCAGACATCAGTTATGCAATTAAGTGAATACTGAAATCTTAACCTGGCAGTTGTACATTGATGAGGCGTGCCAAATTGTTGGGCGACCGGATGTATGTTCTACCGCCAAAAGGCGATGCCCGTAGCCGTTAGACTAATTTTAAACTCTTGAACATCGACCTAGCGATGTTTTAGTTCTATCCGGCAAAGAACCGAGAGCAAATATGGGTTCAGGTAACGAGCAAGTTGGTTGTAACGATATTGGCTGCCAAGTTTAGCTTCATGAAAGTTTGAGCCTCAAAGAATCTTGACAGCTCGGAGCAAACGCACGATACCACGGGCCAGGCTATGATTATGGAGAAACGTCGTATTGAAGCATCAAGGGCTCCCTGTCCAGTTTCTGGGACGCTTGACAGTTCCTGGAATGGCCCGCTACCGTAATAGCAGGCCTAGTAGATTGAATCTCCATGTACAGGGTAGATAGCATGACTTCCCACTTGTTTAAATGCAGTGTCTACTCCTACCCAATTGCCTTTGGGTTCAATGGGGATACGGAATGGATCTCTCAGTGTCTGATCGTCTAGTGGGCGGACTACCCGCCATTTCGGATAGATAATCAAGTTTGCCCACTTTCCACCGTTCGGCTCCCCATACCCGAACAATCAACAAGCCGATCTTCTGCCACCTTATCAAAATCTGTGGAGTTAATCCTTTGCGCGAGCAAATATCCATTCACGATCTCTTGGCGCCTAGTAGGACCGAAAAGGTTGATCATTTCTTCTGCACTGCAACGTTTGATGTGACACAGACTTCCCCGGAGATTCGTGCCACATGTTTCGCTGTCAATTACCCCAGGCTTGCGAGTGAGATCTCCAGACAAGGCGGGGATGTCTCCATGCGACCCAATAGTGGGACACGCCCTGCGGCGCAGCTGGGTGAGAACCAACATGCCAAATAAAAACTTGGCGGGGAATGCGGCACGGTTATCTCGAGCCTGTTAATGGAATGCACCAGTGAAGGTAGTCAGGCAGATTGATGAGCTAGACATTTTTTGGATTATTCATCTATCTTGCGCGTCAAGGTGTTGTATTCTCCCATTTGCGCAAAGCTTTGGACAGAAATTGTGACTGAGGAAAAATAAAAACGCTAAACTTTCAAGAAGCAGACAGAAAGGAAATAGTTAAGAGGAATCAGAAAGCGAATAAGAACTCAAACCACCCATTCATGATGAGAACGTATGGCAACTTATCAGACCCAATGCTCCAAGCCGTCATGACCACAGCATTGCCTTGGTCACTCTCCTTTTCAACCGGCTCCAAAATGGTCGATTCCTCCACCAGCCTTGTCTTCGGTCAACCACAAGCAGATTGTTTTCACAGATATATCCCCCTTCCCTTTCAAAATGTCTTCTGCGGTAGCCGTCCCATATTTCTTGCCGGTTTGCCTCGTCAATGCGAGCTTGGTCCTGCTGCTCCGGGGGAAGAGCATTGATCGCGTCCCGAATCTGATCGCGTCGAACACGCTCATTTTTTATTGCCTCCATGCGAAACGAACCGGGTGAATTCACTTTACTGAAGTGTCAGCATTCTATTCTCAAGCTGAAGATCTATTACAGTCGTACTGTCGTCGATGGCAGAGGCCTCAAGGTTCTGCAGCGCGGAGCTGTAGTGGCTGATAAGCCGAATGTTGTGAATGTCTCCGAAGTCTGGTCCAGGCGCGTGACTAGAATCGACCTTATCGTCTTGAAATTGAGAAAATACTTCGTGATGAAAAATAAAATGGTTGCTTAATACAATATCTGCTTCGAGGTTGTCAAGCACGTAAAAGTCACAAGGAATCTTTTCCCTTGAACTGCCGAACTGCCAAGTAGCACCTTGAACAATACCAGCAGTGGTATCTAGAGAACCATCAGCGTATTCGATGGTGCGCCTGTGCTCCGAATGTCTGTCAATCTCTAGAGAGTGCCGAACAGCAAAATTTGCTGATATCAGCATCACGTCGCTGCCCGTGTCAGCCAGAGCAGAGGAAGGAATGCCATCAAAGCTTCCCCGATAATAACATGCATCGTCCTCGAGAAGATTGAATATAAGTCTGGTGGCAAGATTTCTCAGTGATTTTGCAATCCGATGGGTGTGTCTTGTTAGGGTACCTGTGTTTCTCAGGAAAGATTGGCACAGGATGAGGTCTTGAGTACATTTAGGGAGGATACAACAGTCAAGCAAGTGATGCTTTGTTTCTCCCCAGAAAGCGAAAGGGATATTGACAGTGCCGCAAGACTTAATTGTTGCCCCAGAAGGTAGCCGGAATTTTTCTTTAGTATGGTTGTTAGGCACTAGTCCAAGTGAATCGACAAGCTGCTGAGAAACGAAGTTACGTTTCGCGCCCGTGTCAGGTAAAGCATCGATTCGATATTTGATTCGGTATCTGTCTGGCCCAACTAAAGCCTTCACTTTGTAATCCATCAAGCCACTGGAATAGGTTTGAGTCGGTTGCTCAGAAGTGAAGTCATGATAGCGCCAGTATGAAATACTGAATCGGTTCGACATGGTCTAAGGAATGGCTCGATATCGTCCGCTTTGTAGTCTATCGATACACCAGAAGATGCAGGATCCGTGCTTTTATGAGTACCCCATGCTTCTGTCCTAGTTTGGCGCAGAAAGTCACTGGTTACCGCCTTGACGCGTGATAGTACATCATTGATGTACGGATCAAACGCGTTAGCCTGGTCTCGTTGAGATGTCATACGATTTAACTATCAATTAATGAACAGGTGTAGGCTAGTTTAAATGCACCGTTTATTACGCCATAGAAGGGTGAACCCTCGAATCTCACAATGTGACAATAAAGTACTAAAGGTTCGCAGTATAATTATATTGCCAAGGTTGGGCAAATATTCTCAACACATCTGGGCTTTTGAGTGCCAGTTCGTTGTACACCTTCCAGGCGCTAGACAAGTAAAGCTCGCCCCCTGTTCTGCTGTTGACCAGCAGTAAAGAGAGACATTGTCGCCGTTGTCAGAGTAAACCTCTAGCCCAAAATTAGGCACAGATCCAAATAAAATACTTCACTAAGTAGCAAGAGCATCGGGTCTTACCACAGCGATAGACTCGTTTCCTGGGGCTAGGAATACTTCTTCTTGGATGTTGTCTTTATACTGTTTGACATCGCAGACGTGCACTATGACACAGGGTCAGCATCGTCATGAAAGTCTAGGCGTGTTATGAATTCTCACATAGCGCTTCCGCCTGCGCGTTGTAGTAGCTTTGCTGCAGTGCCCTTCTATCTACGATATAGCAGGCAATACCGACGTGAATGATGATGTTATCTTTGAATGAGAAGCTATTCAGTTTCAAGCCGCGGATAGTGAAGAAACCATGACCTTGATGTAAGCCCCTTACGAACTCGCGTAGGCGAGACTCCAAAAATGGCAAGGGAAATACTTCAGGAGACAGAGCGTTCACTTCAAGTCCCGACTCTGATAGTGATCGGCGTTAGCAATCATTCTTCAGTGCAGAACGACATTGAACAAGGAGACACACCTTTGAACGCGTCAAGCGCGGTCTGTATCTCACTGAGCTCGGTAGAAACCAGCTAGAACCTGATTGTCTCGCTATTTGCGGCGGGGAGGTCACCAGGTCCCCAGGCGAGGGGGGAAACCAGACTTCGATGAATTCCAGATGCTGAACCATCCTCGCTATACTCCTTGGAATAGACGGGTTCGAGAATGCTAGGCGAGTGTGTTGATACTAGGGCAGTTTGGGCCATTGACTGAGTTGTTGAGTCAAAGCTATAAGAAGATCTGAAGGCTTGATGTCTCGATGTCTTGGTGAAGATGGAGTGAAATAGTAGTGTAACGCTGTGTGGGGTGGAAGTACAATGAAATGGTTCATCTTTCTGGCAATCTCAAGAAGGTTCCTCACCTTCTTAAAGCCGTAACCGATTGAACGCTACCGTAGCCTACCTGCCAATCAATACAAGCTCTTCTACCTTCATGAGTACTACGAACTAGAGTCTTTACAATCCTACTGCTATCAGCGAACTACATTTTCAAACTAGCATCCAGAGGGGATGCCTACTTGCGTGCTACCAAAGGTGAAGTGATATACTACTCTGGAATGCTTCAGAGTCAGCCTATAGAAGTTCAATGCGTAGCGAACTTGAAGCGGGGAAAGGATAATGCACACATAGACTGGCTCGCCCCCGGGATGCAAGAAGACTTCTGACAGTAAATCCAGTTGCTAAAAGCATTTAGTCTAAAATCCTCCTAAACTATGCTAAGTTTACCTAAGGCTTTTTGTCACCTAGGATAAATGTCCTAAGTTTTATTTCATCCCCTTGCTTATCTCGTGTACCGTGTTACACAACTGGAGATGATGGGTCGATGATATTGGCACTCGGTAAATAAACCTGTGACTGCGAGGAAACGCCTGTCATCCTTTTCTTATCACCAGGTTTGATTGGAAATGAGCCTCCATGGTTATGTCACACCGTGACCTGAGAATCTCATTTGAAGCGACGATATCTGCCCTACCAATAGGGCGGAAGACAATGAGCGATTAGGATATATGCACCTTCTGCTGATGGATGTGAGTCACTGTGTTACGGGAGAAATCCGGGCTAACCCGTTTTGGCCAACCGGCGAGCACCTGGTAGGTCATGCTGCTTATAAGTTACCTCTTGCCATTCAGTGCAGACTGTGTAATGCTGCAGTCTTGTGAACCCTCCCCCCGCTTTGGAACGACTCCTTACAATCATCACACCTAGGTGCTACATCGACATCATGGCCGTCAGACTAGCCAAAGCCTCTGATCTTGTCGCCACCTCACGCATTGCTTTCCGTGGCTTCAGCCTATCTCCATTGAATGCATTCTACCGCCCCTTTGCCTCCGCATACCCACAGGATGTTGAGAAGTCTTACCTCCGAGAGCAACAAGAGGCTCTAGGTGATCAAAACAAGATCTTCACTGTCGTCGAAATTCAGGCTGAGGCCCAGCACTCCCAACAGGTGGTGGGCTTTGCTATCTGGAACTATGCCCCACAGCAGGAGCCAAAGAGTGACACAGTAGCCATCGACCTCGCCGATGAGAAAGGTTCCTGACTCCCCACGCTCCAACCGACCGAGAACATTCACTAACTGACTGAACCAGACCGCAGTGTTGATCCTTATCGAGAAAGCATCCTCTTTAGCGCCACAGAAAGTGCAGTTCAAAAGTGAGGCCTCTTACACCACTTTCAATCCATGAAGCCAGCTAACACAGCCTGCTATAGGTATTTATGCGGTCACATGGTACTTGACAACATGGCGGTGGATCCCGACCACTTCCGCAAGGGCTACGGTACTCTGCTGTGCCGCCATGGCATGGAAATCGGCCGACAAGACAAAGTCCCCGTAGGTGTCATTGCAGCAAAACTCGGAATGAAGCTCTACGAGTATCTTAGATATTCCTGTACTGCTAAAGTCTCTCTCACCGATGGCCGTCCTGGTGAAGATGCCAGTGTTGATTTCTGGGTGCAGAAATGGAACCCAAAAGACAACTAAGTGGTCAAGGTAGAGGATCACATAGGTAGTTGAGAGCTTATCATTATGGATGTTAATCGTCGAAAAAGGCGACAGCCTCGTTTACCCTAAGACATTCATTCGTATGACAATGTGTTTTGCAAAATCAGTCAGGTGTAGCTTGTAAACGCCACCCGTATCATAACTGTAATTGTGGTTGTTCAACTTACGCTCGCTCACCTTCTACCACAAACAAGAGCCTCATCACATCGTAAGTGATAAGCCTCAACCGCGACACGTGGGTGTCTCCAGCACCAATCCTGCACTTCCAACAACTGCCGCGTTCAGCCTAGCAGCGCGCTCCCCGAGTGGCTTTCAGAACACACAATGGTTGGTGGTACAAGCCGTCAGCATGATTTCTCAGGCTCGTCGACTCCACTCTCGGGCGACGACTCTGCTGCTAGTAGTGAATGGGATGTAATCGGATGGAGCGAACCAACACAGTCCTGTGACGGAACACTTCTCCATGAACAGAGATGCGAGAGACTTATTATGGCAGACTGAGAAAAATCTTGATGATGAAGATGAGCGCAACAATTCCGGAAACACACATCTTCAACAACAAGAAACACACCTTGGTACAACTCAGTCAGTACCTGGACTTCTTAGAGCCCGGCTTCTTCAGTGATGATGCGCCTTTCGACTTCAATACCATCACAACTTCCACATACGATCAGCTTCCGGATGAGCAAAAACCGCTTTCCCATGACCTCCTCCCGATGGGTGCGCCCAATCTGAGGTCACCAACCTTTAATGCTCTGCCAATGCAATTTTCTGGCGCCCTATTCGGCAAGGCTCCAGGGCTTGTGGATCCGTCAAGTCTTGATGGTGGTGGTAATGTAAACGCGCAGCCGCCTTTCACCCCGATTCTTGGTGAATGGATTTCTGCAGAGCCGACGGTCCCATCAAGGGAGAAGGAGACTGTAGCTGTAGCCGCACCAGGAGATATCACAAGACATGACATGGCAGGTTCCAGCGCTCCTGTAGCTGGGCCATCAGCAAGGCGTCGACCACGATCACCGTCTCCCCAAGACATACAGAAAAGAATCGCCCCATCTATGTTCTGTTTCAGGATGGAGGTCCCGGAAAGCAGCTCATCACGCCCGGCCAAGAAAATGAGAAAACCGAATGATGAACAAAGAAGAAAAGAGATTGCCCAAGTTCGTCAGAAAGGAGAATGTCTTCGATGCCGTTTTCAGAAACTCAAGGTTAGTGTAGCCAATGGTGTTGCTATTGAACACGACTGGCTTACTTGCTGCAGTGTAGCGAACAAACACCTTGCCCTGTGTTCGAGTCAGTGGGAAGGTACGTCTGTGCAAAGCAATTTGTGAAAGGTTCAATATTAGAGAATCCATTGCTTTCAGAATCGGTCAGCTAATTCACGAGCGTATTATAATACCTCGCTTTCTGATTAGGCCCTGAGTTCGGTAACTCGAAGTTCAATCAAGAGACAGCAACCATTCGCCCATATCCTAATTGGACTCCTTCTTCGGCTACCTTGGTCATGGCCCTCATGCGACAAGGGAAGGTATCATCACACTGGCCCAAGGGAAACGGAATGCCCACGCTTCAAGTTCTAGTAAGGGAGTTTAGTCCTAGCTCCACAGATATCACAGCAGAGCGGTGGCGGGTCTGGCCAGCAAGAATTAATCCTGGAGTTTCCTGCTTACTCGGTAGTCGATAAATAAGCCACCACTGCCACTCTGCTCGACTGGGTTGACAATAACTTTCAGTATTATGCTAAAGATATGACATATCAAACCGGTGACATCTTGATTGGGGCCACCTTCGATGAAGCACTTCGATACCTCTCCAAGAGCCCGGTGCGTGGTCCAGACAAACGCGAGTCCATATGCTGATATCTTTTGATAGAACAACATGGTCAGGTCGGCTCTGAAGCATTGGGTCGGAGCCCGCATGGCGCAAGAATTCTTCTGCTTTTCGAAACAATGGTTTCAATATAAGCATTGTTGATAATGTAAATTCGATTCATCATGGCCAATTCCCTTTACTTCCAGTTCTTGACCATCAGTTGGACGTCCTCATGATCCAGTAGATGATTCGCATCAAGGATTAGATTATGCTGGAGTGAATGGATCAACCTCGCGTTAAGATCCAAGAGTACCGTCTGCAGGTAGTGGTTAGAACTATCTGCGGTAACATTCTAGTTCTTAGTAGCCCTTTTTTAATGCAGGGTAATACAAAAATTGACACGAAGGTGTGCGACAATAGATAATGCACTAGAAGCAGACTGGACTGGCCGAGTCTAATGCAATTTCTTTTGTCACGCCACAGATCGGCGAAAACAACAAATCTCACAGTCTGCCTATAAATAACTTAGTAATTATAACATATACTGCCAAGCATAACGTTATTAATCACGAATTGCTGGTTTTGAGGTGGGTGGTATGCGATATGTTTCTCCGCCCGAGGCTCCCTGCTTAGCCTATAGTAGGTTACAAAAATGAGGTCATATTTATCAGCAAGACTGGCACGCCCTACTGACTACATATCGATCAACCACTTCTTAAACCCCTCCAAGCGCAGCAATTCGAACAATAGAAAGATAATCAAAATATCTCATCTAAAAATAACTTACTTGCGCTTTGAAAATGTCAGACGGCTTTGCAAAGATTCCTTCAGGCGCTCAGGTCCAGCCAACACCTTTCCAGGCCTCCATTGCGGATGACAAGGTAGATGAGCTTAACCAGCTTGTGAAGCTCGGAAGAGTCGGACCGCCGACCTACGAATCTACGCAGAAAGAACATAATTATGGCGTTTCTCATCAGTGGCTAACTGATGCGAAAGCTGCTTGGATTGACTTTGACTGGTATGTTCATCGTCTGTTTGAACTTACCGTGCGGGGCTAACCTTTAGAACAGGCGCGCTGCGGAAAAGCACATAAATTCCTTCAACCACTGGACTGTACCCATCAAAGATGAGAAGGGTGATTTTACGATCCACTTCACGGGCCTCTTCTCCTCGAAGCCTGATGCCGTCCCCGTAGTCATGCTCCATGGCTGGCCTGGTAGCTTTCTCGAGTTTCTGAAGATCCTGTCCATTCTCCAGGAGCGCTACACTCCCGAGACACTACCGTACCACGTCATTGTGCCGTCTCTCCCTGGTTATGCCTTCTCGAGCAAGCCGCCGCTGGACAAGGACTTCGGTGTCCAAGACATCGGGCGCATTGTAAACAGTCTCATGGTTCAGCTGGGCTTTGGAGGCGGATATGTTGCGCAGGGAGGCGATATTGGAAGCAGAGTTTCCCGAGTGCTCGCAGCTAAGTATGAAGAGTGTAAAGGTATTTCATCAAGATACAAGAGCGTAGACATGGTCGAGGGATGGCACTGATATGCTTTCTTAGCTGCTCACCTCAACTTTTGCATCATGACCGAACCCGCAGATGCGCAGGGCGAAGTCTCGGCTGCAGAGAAGAAAGGTCTCGAGCGTGCACAGGACTTTAGCAAGCTAGGCTCCGCCTACGCTCTCATGCACGCTACCAGACCCAGCACCATCGGGCTCATTCTATCGTCATCGCCTCTCGCACTTCTAGCCTGGATCGGCGAGAAGTTCCTAACCTGGTCCGACGAGGATCCTACCCTCGATGAGATTCTTACTTCAGTGTCTCTTTACTGGTTAACTGACAGCTTCCCAACATCTATCTATCCATATCGCCAACGCTTCGACCCAAAGAACCCCGGTGCGGCTGATCATCCCGACTGGAAGATCAACAAGCCGCTGGGTTATAGCTGGTTCCCGTTTGAGCTTGCTCCTATGCCTGTGAGCTGGGTAAAGACGACCGGAAATCTAGTGTTCTCGAGAGATCACGAGCGCGGAGGTCACTTTGCTGCGTTGGAGAGACCTGAGGAATTGTTGAAGGATTTCGACGAATTTGTAGAGCAGATCTTGAAGGATGGCTCCCTGAAGATACAGTGAATCAATTTGGAGAAAACGGCGCTTCAACTCGCCTGAAGCTAGTTTATGAAGTCATCAATTAATGGAAGGAATATCGATAAGCTTAGATTATGTGCACTTCATTTTCTTGTCTCTTTATTGTGGTCACGAGAATTATCGCCATGTTCCTAATCAGTCACCAATTTCTAAGGAGTTCTAAGGGACAAGCCATTGCACTCAGAACTCCTCAGACCTGAATTAGGTGTTGAAATGTAGGAAGCTAACAGTCTATTCCATATCTTAGAGTCTATGAAATGGACCAAGTCAAACGAACGATTGTTCTCCCGACTGGTGTTCACATGACTCAGCACGTGACACGATTCTCCTTTTTTCGCCGCGAACAATTTGTCGTGTCAATTGACTGGCACTCAACTAGAAGACCATTAATCAGGTCTATCTCTTATGCTATCCATCACGTATCAGTTTGCGAAGCCGCTCTACTCGTTGCCACCGACGCGATGAAGACAGCGCTGTCGCTGCGATTCCGAACCCGACTGTCACTGTTCCAGCACCTGGCAGCTCGACGAAAACCCCCGATCATAGCCTTGGACTGACCATATCCCTTCTGAACCTACAAGATCGACGCCGCGTCATTACCCGCCGGTTGCCTGACAATGCCGAACGAGACTGTAACACCCTGCGTGCCGCGCCCGGTCGAAAGAATATGGAGCGAACACGACATGGTTCTCGCGAGGGCTGTTGCGCAAAGCAGTCGGAGCCGCGTTTCCAGCACTGCTTTTCGCGTAGTCATGATGCCTTTCGCCGGTGCTGTGCCTCCGAACGCTATTGGCAGCAATGGAACGAGTCGTCCACAATCCATCGTGTCGCATCTACCAGCGCTTGCCCACCTCTTGCCATCGCACAATCAGGCGAACACTCCGCCGTCATCGCGGCGTAAGTGTTCTGTCTCAAGCCATGTCCGAGCCAGTCAATCGCGCGACCTCCCACCCACGTCGTAGCATCCCATCATTCAAGCCGATCCTCTTATAACTCATCCGACTGCGATGCCGCTCTGAAGCAGTGCATGCACCGCAACGTCGTCCGGATGATAACGCTGTAGATACAGACAGATCGCCGGACATTCCACCCTCGCTCGAAGCTCGACCCACCATATACTCCGTCCTGCCTTGCGATACCATATGTATAACAGCAATAACGCGACAGGATCGCGGGCGAGGAGGAGCTTCCTGAAAGCCCCGTCAATTCTGTGCGTGAAGAGTTGCGTCTGCCCCGTCGTAGCCTCGTTGTCTGGTAGATAAAGAATGCGCGAGAGTGCATGTGCCGCATAGAAGTATGGGTTCTCCGGCGTAGATGTCTCGTTCAGTCGACAAATTGCCGCCAGCGGCTCTGGTATTCCCTCTATGCCTAACTCTGGTAAAGGCGCTTGCATCTGCGCAATTGTAACGGCCATAACGCGAAACAGACTGTCATTTCGTAGAGGGTCAACCATATTCCACAGCGACATCTTTCCACTGATCATGGACACCCAATCGAGGTCATCGTCGCCAGCCTTCAGAGGCCACGAGTCTTCAGGCTTGTATGCATCGGGTGATGAGAATGTTAAGACAGCTAGGGCAGCTGCTGTACCCCATATCGGGTCCTTGTCCTGCGTCTTGACGGGTTCCCGTAGCTTCTTGTTGAAGAGCGCTGTGCTCTGGGACCAGTGGTAGCATTCTTCTAGACTCCGGGGAGAGCTTGATGAGACTTTCAGATAGCGATCGTATGTAAGTGCGACAGCGAGAGAAGCGTGCATCAAACATGGGTTCTGTGCCAATTAGCCTAGTTGGACACATTCGGGGTGTAGCTCTTACAGTGAAGGCGAGTCTAAACAACCTCCGATTGACATGGAGCATGTTGCCATCATCCGGCGTCAAGAGACTTCGCGCATAATATCTCGTGACAAAATCTTGACATTTTGCATTCAATTGATAGATGGTATACTCATCAGAGGTCCATATAGCACTCGCGACAGGTCTCTGGGGCGTTGGCTTGCATCGAACCACGGCCCTCACAGTGTCGGGAGTAATTGGGTGAAGATCGGGTATGTTCAGTTCAAAGTTGCACAGCACCCCAAATGAGCTGCATTTTTTACAGCGTGGTTTGCTCTCATCACACTGACAAATGTTAGTTGAGGCTCGTAATGAATGGGCGCGGGAGACCAACCTTGAGTTTTCTCAGCTTGCAATTACGGCAGCCATATCTTGACCGCCGCGCTGGTTTCTTCGGGCGCATATGGTCCACGTAATTGTAATCCATTTCCATAACACTCAGTCAATTGTCAGCAATCATGCATCGTTGTCATTATTGAGAGAACTTGACCCTGAGCTGACAGGATCTGGAGGTGCGATCTATTTTCGCGATGCACTAACCTCAACTTGGCTGGAGAGCTCTCATACGCTAGCTGTTTTGCGGATACACGGCGATTTGATTGGCGGGCTGACGATCCAAGAACTCTGGGTATCATCGCGAAGAGATCAATATGATTTGAGGAAAACCTCATGTAATTGCTGTAATACAGGTATAAAGAAGGCATTTCCTTCCAATATCTTACCGTCAATTATCTTGACTGTTAAATTCTCTCAGATTTTATTACAAGTCAGAATGTCTACTCATCTCGCCGCTATTTGCCCAGGCAAAGGCCAACCCTTCCAAGTACAAACCCGATCCACTCCAAAACCTGGTCCAGATGAGCTTCTCATTGCCGTCAAGTCCGTCGCTCTCAACCCAGCAGATGTCATCATGCGCGATCAAGGACTTTTCATAACAGAATATCCCACCGTCATTGGCTTCGACATGTCTGGCTTGGTACTACAAGTCGGCGAAAACGTTCCAGCTGGTGATGATGGCTTCCAGCCGGGCACTCGAGTTGCTGCCTACTCAGCTTCCGCTTGGAGAGGATGCGGTCCAGATTATGGCCCTTTTCAAGAGAAATGCCTTGTCCCGTGGCAGCATGCTGTGCGTCTTCCTGATCAGAACATGTCGTGGAATCATGCTGCAACACTGCCTGTATCTGTACAGGTACCTCTTAGCGCATGGGATATGATGGGAATTCCCAGATCTTATGATGAACTTCCTTCTCAACATGTAGGCCAGATTGAGAAGAAAGAAGCGCTTCTTATCTGGGGCGCATCATCCAGCATCGGCACCATGGGCGTACAGACGGCTCGCTTGATGTGTCAGGATCCCAAGTCTCCTTTCGCCGCTGTGTATGCGACTGCGGGGCCAGCAAACCACGGGTATATACGCTCACTCGGCGCCAGTCGTGTATTCGATTACAAAGACTCAAAGGCTATCGAGTCAATCGTCTCCGCCGCAAAAGGCGATGGGCTGATCATTCGTCATTGTTTTCTTGCAACTGGACAGCTTTCTCTGTGTCAGTCTACGCTGAAGGAATTTGTTGATTTGAACTCAGCTGAAGGAAAGACAACGGCTAAGATCGGGTCGGCGCCTTGGATTCCAGCGGAGACTGAAGACGTGGATGGAGTTGAGGTCATTTTTGTAATGCCGTCGGCGGTCGAAGGGGAAAGATTGGAGCAGTTTAAATACTGGATTGGTACTTATTTGAGGAATCGCCTGTCTGATGGTAGCTTTAAACCAAGTCCAGAGCCAACAATCATAGGAAAGGGTTTGGAGTTCATCAACAGCGCTGTGGATAAAATGTCCCAAGGCGTTAGTTGCACCAAGTTAGTGGTAGAAATTGGAGAATGAGATAGCATCACGGGCGAGCACTATTAGGCAGTAATATAATAACCATATGGACAAAAGATAGTATCCAAAAAATTCAAAAAAAAAAAAAAAGGTAGCAGCCCAGAGCCGTTACGAAGGCCTTTGTGCCGTGTTTGAATCTTCTGCGTTATCTGTCTCCATCTTTCTAACGCTACAGGGTAGTTAGTTACCTTCGTTTCTAAACAAGGTTCAATGGCAACAATCCCAGCAGCCTTCGCTTGTGACTCGGGACTTTCCGCATTATAGTTCTCAGAGATTTATCATTCTCCACTTCAAATGACAATGTTTTCGCATGGTTTCAAGGATAAAACCGGCTCAGCTGTCGCGAGACCACATCGCATGTCCCAATCGTCGGGAGGCTAATTACCTAAAACAGACATTTCTACCAGTGCCCACCAACACCAATTACCAAACAGAAAGTCCCTGTACAACTCTGTCTCCATTCCACGTTACGTTGTTGTAACTTGTCACTCTTATTAGCGAATATTACCTTTGACCATACCACGCGATCGGGTGAAAGGGTGGATCAATTGGTTCCGCAGCTTCGATCGCTCGCTTCCTGACACGACCTCGCCCGCATCCCATTGACCAATCACGACGCCTCACTATGAACCAAGTCACGTTGACCAATATCGATGATGAAATGACCTCGCCTCGACACCCTCTTCGCTCAATAAACATAAGCATAATACGCCATCGGGCCATGAAAATAAAGTTAAACTTCCGCCAAGCTTAGCTCTCTTATCAATGGCAAAACAAGTTCCCCTCACAAGTCAATGATGCCTTGTCCCAAGTCAGGGGGCATGCAAAATTCTCGGTCTTGCCCGACCACCCTAATCCATCCGGAGCAAAGATCATCCTTTCAAGCTTGGCCCCCGGTTTCTGGAGTAGAAAATCCGGGGTGAGGGTTCTCTTATCGGGCCGACAGCACACAAAACTCCACGATCTCATGACCCCATTTCCCCATACAAAATTCCTTCTAAAATTCATGGTCTGACGAGAAATCGAAGATCATGTCGGTCCGACATAGCGAATCTCGAGAGACTGAAGCCATCACGAGGCTCATTTCTTGGCGAAGATGAGCTCAGTCTCGCGTTGAGAAAGCATGTCGGGCCGACATGTTCTTGGCGAGACTGGGCTGGAGGGGGGTCCGGGCTGAACCCAATCCTCCAGAACCTGGAGAGACGGCTTGTTTGTGGAGATTTAGCATAAGAATCCCCAGATTCCCCAGCTTCTTTCTTGTTTTTTTCCCCCCTCAGCATCAGCTTCCTCTTCTCTCCATACAAGGGATCCTTCTACACCTTTCATCTCTTATCTTGGACGACAATCATGTCTTCACCAAAGGATCTCGCTCAGGTTGAGCACATCGACCCCGACAAAATGGCCTTTGAAGAAATTGAGCGCCCTGCTGCGCGCGAGGCCAATGATCGCGAACACACCCTCACGCTCCGCGATGCCCTTCGCCTGTATCCCAAAGCCATCTCCTTCTCCCTCCTTTTCTCAACGGCCATCATCATGGAAGGTTATGATTTGAGTTTGTTAGGTAGTTTTTACGGTTATGATGCGTAAGTTGCAGTTAGCCTGGTATCGACGTCGTCGACCATGAAACTGACAACTATACTCTACAGATTCAAGCAGAAATTCGGTAACGAAGTCGACTCGAACGGAAACCCTATTGTTTCGGCCGATTGGCAGACTTATATCCAAGTTGGTGGCATGTGCGGTCAGATTATTGGTCTTTACATCAACGGTTGGGTATCTGATGCTTTTGGTTACAAGAAGACCATGTTGGCGAGTCAAGTTCTCATGATTGGACTCATCTTCTTCCCCTTCTTTGCGCCCAACCTTCATGTTCTCTTGGCTGGAAACATCCTCCTCGGCCTGCCCTGGGGTATTTTCCAGACTCTTACTCTCGCATACGCTTCTGACGTCGCGCCCGTTGTCCTGAGACCGTATCTTACAGCCTATGTCAACCTTTGCTGGGT